>JAYDZE010060966.1:0-25700 GCA_034509125.1 Monilaria moniliformis | reverse complement strand
GAAAATTGTTGAAGTTATGATATAATCGGCTGATTTTAAAACTTGTGGGACTGACCAGAATTTGACCAAACTTTGTGATTTTTGTGGCAATTTGCCCTTATTAAAAACATAGCCACAAACATCTATCAGCCTATTTTATTAGATTTCGTACTGGTCATGTGCTACCTCTTTAAGACGGTTAGGGGATAATTGTCCGGAAAAGTCCCGAACTCTCAACTCAATAAAAATAATAGAGAAATAAATTTATTGAATAAAAAACTTTTCTCTCGACGATTTTTTGGAATTCTGTAAAACTAAGAATTTAAAATCCCCAAATTGTTAGCTAAAAACCCTTTCTTCAATCTTTCCCCGCACGCGCCCCGCCCCGCCCCCCTCGCACCCGCCGCCGCCCGCCATCCGCTTCCGGCAACTGCTCCACCCCCTCCTCTCCTCCGCTAAGGTTAGTAGAATCTATATGAGTAATGTCCTTTCTGAAGTAGAATCCACATTTTTATGGAGAATCTTCATCTCATGCTCTAAAAACCATAAACAATTGAAAGAAATCTTTTGGCAGAAAGTAATAATTAACTTAGATGTCTTGAAAATGGATCGCTCGGAAAACTTATGAAAAACGAAAATAAAAATTGAAATTAGGAAAATTATTTTTAGTTGGATTGATACTTGGAAATTCAACTCTGTTTAACTTTTATATGCGAACAGTTTGCATGTCTGGTAATTTGGTAGAAACCTGCAATAAAGGGAAATGGAAGGAAAGGTTTATCTGGTTTCATTTGTTCTGGTTCACCTCTCACATTCATTTTCTAATCACTTGTTCCTTCAAATTTCACAACACAAATAGAACTCCAGTGGCGAGTAACATACTGTCCAGCTTTTTGACGAGCCGAGCTTGGTTAAATCAAATGAACTTCCATCGAGCTTGAGTCGTTACTATCGAGAGCCGAGCTCAAACTGAACCCGAACTTTACAATTTTGTGTTGGGTTGAGCTCGATCCACGAATTCCATAATGAGCCATGCTCTAGAGTCTAGACTGATAGTTTTTTGGCTCGCTTCGGTTTTAGGCCTCGCCCTGTTAGCCCAACAACCTCATCCCATATTTTTTTTTCCTTGTTTTTTAAATCCCCGCTCTTCACCTGAACCGATATCTGGATCATTCGTAGGTATTTTTCATTGCAGTTTCCAGTTGAGCCTATTAATCAAGAAGTTTATGTTGTCTTCATTTTTACATTTTGATATCTAACCTTGAGTTCATGAATATCGAAAATTAATCGAATATGAAGGGAATCGCAAAAATGGCGGATTTAAGCTTGGGCATCCTCATAGACATTGTAGATGAAGAATGGATGAGAGATACTCTTCCTGACGACGGTACTTCTCCATTTTATTATACTTTTTGGCTGTTCCATTGTTGTGTCATTTGAGAATCACAATTCCCCTGATTATGTTAAAACTTGTCTTTCATTGTAAATACTAGGGTTTTGATGTAGTGTTTCTGTGATTCTCTCAGATCTTCCATTACCGCCTCTAATTGATTCTAGGACCGATGATGCTGAAGATTCAAGTATGTCCCCTTTCGAATTTTCTTTTTGCTATCTATATGCATTGTTCGAATGATGGAAATTAACTACCGGTATGTTAAAAATTTAGTTGGTGGTACTGTGTCAAATTATGTAAAACTATTTAAAGTAATTTGCTTTTATCTCCCCATAGAGAGTTTCAGTGACAGTTATGTAGTAGGGAATATGGATCAAATTGTGTTAAAGTTAGATTAAAGTCGGTTATCATGAAGTCAGTTATCATGAAGTGAAAGGCTGACCAAATTATATTGCATGCATCTAGGAAGATGGCCTAGTCCCTAGACCCCTTGGTTTTAAAGGTCTAAATTTGAACCTTTATGTTGGATTATGTCTCAATCTAGGCGTTTGCATGGTTTGTTAAAGCAGTCAAACTGTTTTGAGGACAAGCCAAATGCTGGAATTATTTATACAGATATTCTTTTCGGATTAAACAATCTAAATATAAATGTCAACAAACTATAGAACATGACACTGGCCTGCAGTTGACTCCCAATTCAATGGTCTCTTCTGAACAATGTCTGACTAACATAAGGCTTCTGCAATTACCAAAATTTGTATTTGTAGGACTTCATATAAATCAAGTACTTGTAATGCTCCTTCTGTAGATTATGACCCATTGCTCCTATATATTATTTGTATTTTGGCAATTTCAATCTCAAAACTGTATCTATTTACTGATAGAAGTTTTGCTGTATATGCTAGTGTGATGATGTTGTTATGATCCTAGACCTCCCATGTTGCTGGGTATTGAGAATCAATTTCTAGTGAATTTGATATAATGAATATGTTTGTGTTGTCAGACCAGGAAAGCCAACCAGTTGAGGCTGATGCTTGGCATGATCTTGCACTGGGTAACCAATGAGAAATGCTCAACACCACCATGTTCATCATTTCATATCAGCTACTTCTGCTGCTTTTATATAATATATTCAAAGTATGTATGATAATATTGGAATCGAAGAGGTTTTGTATATGGTTATTCAATTTCTTGTTATTCCAAAATCAAGTTTGTTAATGTATGGAATTTTGTGTTTCATTTCTGAAAGTAGTTTACAGAATTTTCCTGGACCTGTTGTGGTGAGCTTCGTATATTGTATTGTAAACACCATAGGATCATACAATAAGTGAGCAGTTAGCACCCCACCAATATGATGTCCAAACCAACATATTCATCATATAACTGATCACCACGGATAACTTAATAGATTTTTAGTAAATAAGTCCCTGATTGGAGCAAGCAACACTGGCTGAGTGTATCGCCGGTGGATTTACATATACACAAGAATTTTAGATTGTAAACATATCACACTTCACTAAAACAACATTAACACGAAATGGCATTCAATACTGCAGCAGTATTACTAGTTTTCTCATTGTATATACCAGTGCTCCTATGCCATAAAATAGCCCTCTCTAAACTCTGTATCCTGTTGTGTGGAGCGCCACCGGCTGGTGCCAAAACAAGATTAGCTTGTGTAAGGTTGGGGTTGCAATGGTGAACTCAACCTGAAATGAGGGATGCTCGGAAGTTACGGTACTCAGGGCTTTGGAACATTGGGAGAAAGGCTAGTAGATGAAGTTGTAGTAGATGGGTGGGTAGAAGGATGTCGAGACAAGGGCAGCAATCTCGGCATAGTCGAGCCCAAGCGATATGTATGCTACGTGTTCAGAGTGACAGGAGAGAGCAAGTGGCATGTGTTAGGATTTGTATACTGAAAAGTATGTTTTGGGTTGTATTGTATCAAAATTTTATTTCTCATTCTGAGGAGAAATTCAACATTGTCATATGGTTTGTCTTTTGTGATAATAGATGCTTATTCTTAAGTATATAATTGTAAATTGAGCAAACAAGTCATCTTTTTATATAGTAGACTGAATGGTGGATGTATGATCACATAAGATCTTTTAATCGGTTCCTTATAGAAGAAAATCAAATTCTCAATCTAAATAGACATAGACAATTTATCGTGAAATGTTGCAGTGTCGATCCAAAATTTGCGCCTATCTTGGTCAACTGATGGCTCTGAGTGTGGGAATAACATTGAAATGGATTAT
Organism: Monilaria moniliformis; assembly: GCA_034509125.1. Taxonomy (NCBI): domain Eukaryota; kingdom Viridiplantae; phylum Streptophyta; class Magnoliopsida; order Caryophyllales; family Aizoaceae; genus Monilaria; species Monilaria moniliformis. Next base: position 22,070 of record JAYDZE010060966.1, on the reverse strand, counting down.
AGTTGAGAACATATTTCTACGCTGTGTAAATGAAGTATAGGGTCTCAGTGATTGTTTATTTCTTAAGCTATATAAGTAACATTGAGCATATGATGTTGATATGCACTGCTTTGACTTATCAATAGGTGCGGATTTTTGGTAACCCTAAGTAATTCCTGGTATCTTAGGCAGTGGTAATTAATGTCTAGCGATGCTAATATTGTTATTATATAGAATCGTGTCTCGGGAGACCCGAGTTGATAATATCCCCAATAGGAGTTCGAAAAAGGAATTTATTATACAAATCTGTACAGATGGAATTTATTCCAGTATAATAAATAAAATTTTGAACTAGACCACTCTTGGATAAAGAGATTAATTAATTAAAGCTAACAGTTGTTTTAATTAATTAATGGATATTGAAAATTTTAAACACGAGAAATAATAAATTAAAAAAGAGCTATATTCGTAATGTGGATTTGGACGAGCAGTGCATATTAATCCTATAGTAGAGTGAATTAATGTTAATTGACTTAATTAAGTTGGGCTCAACTTAAAAATTAAGTCCATTAGGAGGCTCAGTCATAATCCTCATTCGAATCCCTAACCTAGCCTACCACCCCTATATATAGGGGTGGAGATGATGAAGATCAAAGGCCAAGCTCACTCTATAAAGTTTGATAGAATATTGCCCACACAATATTCAAGCTATAGAAGGGACATAGGCCATAAGATCTCAAATGTGAATTGTTGTGGATGAGTGGTGAGAGTTGCAAGCAATCTACAACACTACTTAGCAAGAAGAATCTGCAAAATAAGGTAATCATTTGAACTCTATGAGCATGTATAGAAATTTGTTTTACCGGCCAGCTGTGTATCTAAATGCGTTATAGTAGGCTAATTAGATCTATTAATTAAATTTGAATATCATCATATGAGATCCTCATCAGTCGAAAGGATCCTTCATTGGAGCTCCCCCAGCAGCATGTGTTGCTGGCTTACAAGCAAAACATAGTCCCATCCAAGAAAGCAAAGAACGACCAATGTGTGATTGGCCTCACCAACAATGGAGAGACGAAAACAAGGAAGCCAACACCGATGTCACAAAAAATACAGTAATAGTAAATGTTGAGCAGGGCACCTGCTACTCCCTTCATTCTTACCATTCTTTGCCACCAAACACGCAATTTATCACCACCGACAATTTTTGTCGATAAACAACAATAAGGATTAGAAAAACTACCTAAATTGCAAGGAGAGACAACTCGAGAATTCGATTGTGTAAGCTAGGGATGCCCACGGTTCCGGAACCGCCGGTTCTGGTTTCGGTTCCGAAGGAGAGTGAACCGTAACCGAACCAACGGAAGAAATGTCAGTTCCGGTTCCAATTCGAAATCCAAAATTGGAATAATATTGTATTTTGCATGTTTGGTAGTTTAAAAATCCAAAAGTGAAGCCCGTGTATAATTGTCATGGCCCATCTTGGTTTACACGCATTTCATTGTATAAGCATGTTCGAGGGTGAAATGGAATCCGTGCCCTCCCCCTATAATAGTGTATCTCCCATCTTGATAACATTTCTACTTCCATCCATATCCCTACATTCTTCTTCGTTGATTTCCAACTTCATCTCTAGTTCCGTTGTTGGCCATCTCGTCATCTTTGTCCGAGACTATGATGATTTTCGTCGTTGTTCCCGTTTTGTCGATTGGTCCAATTTCGCCGTTATTGGCAGTGATGATTCTTGATGGGTGGGGGGCGGCCATAGACTCATAGTGATGGGTTTCACGGCGGGAGTGATTTTTGTTTAGAAAAATTGAGCCAGTGTCTCTTCATGGCTGCCATCACTTCATTGTCGCTGTCTCTTTCGAGTTAGGGCATCATGTGAGGGTATGATGATCCCATTGAGAAAATTTGAGCCAACATTCTTGTTCGATGAATTTCCAAAATTGTTGTTTGATTTGGTTTTTCCGTTATGTGTTCTTATTCAATTAAATTCCACAAAATTTGATTGACAAGTAATTAATTAAGCATTTTGAAAATTTGATTAACAACTTTCATATTATTTGGTTGCAAAAATATCATGTCACATCTAATTTATAAAATAATCTAACTTATCAAACATTTCATTTATTTATATTTTGATTCTTATGTTTGCAACCAAACAACACCAGGATCCTTATTTTTATTCTTTTTGCATTTTGTCACATTATTATCATATTATGCATCCAACTGCTTGGATTTTGGGTAGAAAGAAAGATGGTAGGACCACTTTGTACAACGGAATAAAAGAGTAATTCGCTGCCCCAAACAAATTTGATTTTCTCAAACACCCGCCCAGTTCTTTTGCATTACAATATCTTCATTCGATGAGCTATGGCTACTCTAACTACACCACTGTTTCTATGGTTTATCACCGTCTCGCATTTGGCGTTTCTCTCTGTGGGAGCTGATTCTGACTTCTCCTTAGGTAACGCTCTTCATAATTAGGTATTATATGTTCAGGGTTATTTTTGCCCCTCTTAATCTGAGATGATTGCGTTTTTTTGTTCGTTTTCTTTTTTCTTTTTTCTTTTTTGTTTTCCAGTTTTCGAATTTCTTTTTTCTTTTCTTTGACCGAATTGAAATTTCTACATTTTCCGAAAGCTTCTAGAAATACCTTCCCTTTTTCTGGATATTTTTCATAATTTCTGATAAAAAAGCTCGTAGCTTTGACTGTCAGTGGTTAGGGTTTATGCCTGAAATCAATGCTTTATACTCGTGATTCACTATTACGGAATTTTGGATTCTGTTAATTTGCGTTCCCGGGTTTGATTTAAAATGCATTATCGTGGTTGGATTTTGATTCTGTAAATAGTTTTACATGCTACTTCAAAAATTGTTTGTATTTTATCTATATTTTAGCTTACGGCGTATGTATTATTTGTTGCAGCTGCTAATGGGCCTGCGACATTGCAGCTATTTCCAACCTTGATAGTAGAAAATTCTCCAGGTTCCAAGCCTGGAGCTAAAATTAAATGTGGGAGAGTTCTAATTCATGGTTTGCCAAGGATCAAACATTTAAACAAGTTCGCTAATTCCATGAAGGTAAAAGTTTCACATGCAACCTCAACTGGCCGTCCGCCAAATGTAGATGTCTGTTTCCATAGGTAAGTTGGTTTGATGAGACTATATTGCTCAAGTGATAGAAAACCTAATTGCTTTGGTGATTTTGGCTCTTTCACTGTATTCTAGCAATATTATGTCAGAGTATAATTAGTTGCTTAATACGACTATTATATTGTTAACCTTAATTGGGAAGCTCCTGTTCTTCTTTTCTTGGAAATCTGTAGCTAGCTAAAAGCTTAATCTATTTGCTTATCATGCTACTACGTTTATGAAAGCATTTCTTGATTTTTTCCTGATTTGAATCTCTTGATGAGTATATCTTAGATTTGGATGTTTGTGAATGTATGTTCAAAGATTTATTGAATATTTTGAAGTGATAATAAAAACATATCTCATCTTCATCTTATTTAAAAGCCATTGCTTGGTAAGGTGCTAACATATTTTCCATGGACAACATTTTCAACTGTTTCTTTTTTCCATGTGCTGACATGCACACAGACACACTTACACACACAGATAAATATTGTTGGAAATATTTATTGGTTTAGGTACTTAATAACATGCTTAGTGACTGCAGGAATGTATCTCTTGAGATAGGAATGTGCCCTCACGACCAGTGGGAAAGACTTTCAAATGGGTTATGGATTAAACCAATGTCTCCTTTTGATCACAAAGTCCTAGACATAAGGATGGGGACCTCTTTTTCAGAAAATATTCAAGTCTCTCTTGATGAAGGTTTGTCATTCATGATCACATACTATTCTTTTATTGTTGCCACTATGATCTTTTCTTTCTGTAATTTGTTTTAGCTTGCTAGTTAATGGTTAATTTAATTGTATTCTTAGCTTTTTTTGTACCTTGCACAAGTGTTTGCAAAGACTTATATAAGCTGCAAATATGATTTTAGCTTGTGCTCAGCAATTTTGAGTGCTTTCAAACTCAAATTACGCTTGCATAATGTTATAAATAGCTGAAATTCTAAAAGCACCATGGGGGGTGCTTTTATTTTAATACTTTTAACAAACTTTTAACATTCTCTGATTTTTTTCGCTTAAACTCTTCTTGCACATATTAAAAACATGAAGACTAAATTGTCATTTCTCATGTATTAATGATTTTTTGCCCAACTGTTGATACTGCATTTGGTATTAATTGCAAAAACTACTTGCTTTTACTATGAAGCAATTACTACAATCTATATGCATAATCACTTTCCTGATAGGGATTATATTATGCAAACACTCACTATAGTTGATGTCCTTTTGCAGAGTTCTTTTTGTATAGGATATTATTCCTCATATCTGGAATAGTGTTGATGAGTTTAGCTTCTGTGCTCAGCAAGTCCTTAGTTTTCTATTACAGTGGTGCCATGGCTGCAGGGGCTTTACTTGTGATATTAATGGTCCTTTTCCAGGTAAGTAAATAAGTTTTCTTCTTTCAGATTCTCTTATGTAATTAATAATATTATAGGTCATCAATTACAAACGAAAAGGCCTCTGTCCCATGATTTAAGAAAGAGCATTAAAGAGTTCCTGGATATTCTTCTACTAATCATCCTATGCTTTGGCACAGGGGATGAAGCTACTTCCAACTGGTCGAAAAAGCTCATTTGCAATATTTTTGTACTCCTCCTTTGTATGTAAATTTACATGCCACCCCATCTAATTGGCTATTTTTATTTGCTATTATAACTTCATCTGTTTATTCCATTCAGGTTGGCGTGGGAACCTTTCTACTTCGCTATGTGCCAAGATTGCTACGTTCACTATTGGTTGAGATTGGGCTTTCAGAAGATATGTATGATCCTGTATGTAAGTTTGTTATATCCAATTCTTTTAGTTTCTCTTCCCCCATGGTGACATTAGGATATAATAATCACGAAGCTTGAAATTCCCTTCTATAGTGCCTGTGTTAGTATCATTTTTCTTGTGTTTTTAAAAATATCACTGCTAGATGCCAGTACAATACATTAATGTTCTGATTTCAGATCCATTTCAAGGTTTCACAATCCAAACTATCTACAAGTTATTTGAGATTTAATTTTTGGAGTAAAAACACAACCACTAACATGCTACTGATGTGTTTATCTTGTATGTATAATTAATAAAAGTTATTAGAAAAATGTAATCTAGTTTTTAGATGAGAATAACTCGTGGCTTGTGATGCTTGATATTGCAATGTAATGTCTCAGGTCAAACTTATGACTATGATGGGTTCAAATGCAACCTTAATGCAATTATGCTTTTATTGTTGTTGTTGTTGTAAGTTAGCCAAACACGAGATTTATATTGAAGAACACTATAGTGCCAATGTCGCTCTTCCCTCAGTTCATACTCTTCTGCATCACATCTTTCCCTACTTATCTAGAATACTTCTTGGTTTAAAATATTGAGTACTTTTTTTAATGTAGCCTAGGCACTGATTAGGTATTGTATTTGAACTTCTTGCCATAAACTACGTTGGCTTCCAATTTTGAATTGACGGTATGTTCCCCATTGTGCTAATGAATGCTATTTATGTCTTGCAGCTGGTAATTTTTCTGATTATTTTCCTTCTAATTGCTGGATCTTGGTTGGGTTTTTGGGTTGTGCGCAAGCTTGTACTCACGGAGGATGGATATATTGATGATGGTGTATCTCAGTTTGCCACCTGGTCAATTCGTATTATTTCCTCTGTCCTGATCCTTCAGGTTTCCTGATTCTCCATATTATTAATGTATCCTGATCACCCCCAATTTCAGAAGTATTTTATATGTCGCTTAAAGTGATCATGAATTTGTTTTTCAGAGCTCTATAGATCCTTTATTGGCAATAGATGCATTGATTGGTGGAATTTTGTTCTCTTTGGGGTTGAGGTCCATCCAACCAAAGCTTGTTCGCCGTGTTTACAAGTGAGTCAATGACATGTGTCATTGAGTAAAATAGTTCCTACATATAAATGGAAAGATAACACTCATTTTAAGCATTATTAGTGGAAGTTTTGAGCATGCTTCCTAGTGCATCGTGCTTTTATTTTTTTTCAATTTCATTCATTCCATTATAAATCATGAAATAACCTGCAGAAAGTTGAGTAGACCGACCAAGACCAAAGTTAGAGAACCTGTTTATCCATATGGATCGCCAGTTGCCAATTCTTCCGTCTCCAGGCCTTCGATCAGAGCTTCATATACTCCTGTTCAAGGTGGATTCCTTCAATTTAAATGTTATGAATTTCAGTCAGTCATTACAATCACTTACTAACATCTAGCCATCCTTTCAGGTCAAACTAGTAAGTCACCAATTACAGATTCGGAGACCTTCTATTCTACATTCCATGATGCTCCTTATCGAAGAAAATTTGCGAAGGATGAATGGGAAACGTTCACAAAGGAGTCCACACGCAAAGCCTTGGAAGAGCTGGTTGCTTCACCAGATTTCAACAAATGGGCTGTCTCCCATGCGGATAGGATAACCTTAGCTCCAAAGAAAGAGGATGCATATAAGCAGAGGAGATGGTTTCATTGGTTTTGAAGATTCATTCCCACCTCTATTTGTTGCATCATCACTGTAAACCTTCTAAAGAATCTAAACTAACCCAAGTCTTAGCTGACCAGCTGCTCTCACCGATTTGTTATAAGTGGCTATAACAGTAACTGGGAATTGATTGTGACCAATGTAACTAAAAATCTTTGATGATTATTGCTAGATGAGCATTGTGCATGTTTCAGATGCGTAGCTATTGATAGGAGTCCAGTGCATTTATAATTGCTTCTCTGATCCTAACCAACAACTAATGTAAGAAAAGTTTGATCATTAGTTGAAACAGTAATTGCTTTTAGGGAATGTGAAACAGTATTAAGAATTCTCTGCTCACATAGTGTGTGTGGCAGTTGATGCCTTCTCTCGTTCTTATGTATTTCTTTTATGATGGAAATCTATACTGCAGTGTTCTACCAACAGGTTGTCTTCAAATATGTTTGTGATTTCACTTTCAGCAAATATATTTTTCTTTTATCTCATTGGTGCAAGAATTCTAGCACAATCCGTTTTCCTGGACAGGATATCAACTTGGAGATGGTACGTTATTTGATTTTACATGATCATAATTTTGTAATATATACATATTTCTGATGTATATATGTTCCAAGGTTCTGTATAGATGAAGAGATTGGAATTTTGCAAATCCTTCCATCTAGATTTGGATTAAAAGTAGCAGGTAAATTCTGAGTCTTGAATCTTGACAGATAACATAGATTCCCTTTTAATAGTAACATGGTTATAAATCTCTTCAGTAAGGCGACGCATCAATGTCTCTTCAATAAGTTAATGATTGATCACAGCTGTGATGATTATCTAAATATGTAAAAAACATCAATGTGTTTCTTAGGGAAATAATGAATTCAGGCGAATAAAGTTGATCTTTTGAGTAAATTTGCCACATCCCTTTTTCTTTGTTGAAATCATTGTTGTTTTGGAAAGGGATAAAATACATTTTGTAGTTTAAGCCATGTTCTGTTATTTTTATATTTATTTATTTATTTAAGTAGAGAAAAGAAAAGGGTGGAGATTGAAGCTTTGATCTTAACTTGTGGATTGAAGCTTTAATTAAATATGTTGGATTCTAAATTGAAGTTATGTTTTGGGAAAGTAATTTGATTCTTGATTTTTAAATTTTTATATTTGTGTGAATTTTATCTAATAAGAAAAGTAATAAGAATTTTAAAAACAAATAAAGTAGTGCAACTTTCCAAGATTTTTATTCTTTAGTTTTTCTTAGGTATTCTTTTTCTTAGTTTCAGAATTCTTACATATTTAGGTATTTAATACTCTCTTTGTAATAAAATGTTCTAGTTTACCAAAAATGGATATTTATAATAAAATATTTTATTTTACTTTTATTATTTTTGATAAATTAATTCTATATTCTATCAACTCATTTCATTCACTTTTCATTATAAAACTAATATATAAAAGTGAAATTTATATTCTATTAATTTATTTCACTTACTTTCATTAATATTTCTTAAAACTCCTTCTGAGTTAAAATAGGTTGGTGTATCACGGGCGAAGGAAGCATTATTTTAATTATTTTATTATAATACAAACTATAATAATAATAATAATAATAATAACATTGTTAATAATAGTTACTATTATAATAATAATTATTATTATTTATTTTTATTGTTATTATTATTAATTAATTAATAATTTAATTAAGAAAAGCTTATTTTAATTATTATATTTATTAGTTAATTGAATTTAACTAATTAATATAAATATAGAATCTTAATAATATTTATTGACGTTTCTACATATAAAGAGATCATACTAAGAAGCAATTACCTCTAGTGCCGTCAAGTCAAGTATATTTGTTAAATTTCGCAAATGAAATTAACACGTGTCGTATAAATCTATATGATCTGTAATGTAAGAGCCCCTTGTCAGTTGTCATTCTCAACGACATGGCAAAGTCGAGAGCGGCGTTTTCTCAGCTGCTGCCGCCGTCCAAAGTGAGACTGCCTCATCTCATCGGCAGAATCGGGTTTTCACGTACAACGACATCGATACACGACAAGGGCAAGTTCGTGGCGGCGGTGAAGTGCTGCATTGACGGCGGTGGTGGTGGTACGTTGGCGGAGGCGATGAGGGAGGGTCAGTCGTATTTTGTGGCGCATCGCGGTAGTACCTTGGTGGTGGTGCTGTCCACTGAAATTATTGATGGTCCCCACCTGCGGTCTATTCTTCAGGTGCGACAATATCACTTGTTTTGTTATATAACTTTATAATTAAAAAATGAAAACATAATGTGTGTTTGGCGGACAAGGTTCCCCGGGAATAAAGACCGACTTACGAAATCATGATGTCATAATCATGGAAATATATTTTAAAAGGATCAAAATGGACCCATCATAAATTGGAAAGTAAAATCAATTTATTTGGTGTGACACAAAAGATCAAAACTCAAATTTAAGTATTCCATTGATGTGCGCTTTCTCCTTTTTCTTTTTGGGGGAAAATACAGTGTGTATTATTTTTGAAACCAAAATGTAATACTCCTATTAGGGGTATTCCCAAGGGTGCCGCATTTTGCGGGATGCGGCTGGACGAGGCGGTGCGCCCGTGTTGCGGGAGGGCCGCCGCGGCCAACAACCGCAGAGTCAGCCGAGGATGCCACGACTGCGAGGGTTTCCACGACGGTTGTGGCCGGTTTCCGGCGGCGTTGCGGGAGGTTGCGGCAGCTGCGTTTCTTCTTTCCTTTTCTTTTTTTGTTTCTTTTGTTTCCTTTCCTTCTTTTTTCTTTCCTTTCCTTTTTCTTTTTTTATTTTCCTTCTTTTTCGTTTCTTTTCTCTCTTCTCTTTCATTTCTTTTTAGTTTGTAGAGATAATTTGGTATTTAAAATATATTTACATTTGATAAAAAAAGATAAGAATAATTTTGTGTCAAACCTTTTTCAAAGTTATGATAGCGTATAACTATTATATATATATATATATATATATTATTTAAATTTCTAAATTTTAAATGCACCACTAGTATTACTTAATTAGTAAATTTGAGACTTCATAACCAAAAATAGTTTATATATATACCTCTAAAATGCTTTTTTTTTTTTTGAAGTAAATCACTACTAATTTTAGTATATATAATTTCAAAATGATGTGGCCGCACCATATCACTACATTTTAATGTATAGCAAACGATAATTACATTAAATTCGAATTTTTCCTAACTAGTTATTGTCAAAAAAAAAAAAAGTTAAAGTCCAAACGAGCATGAAATAATTTGGAGGAGTTTTACGTGCGGGAATCAAAGAATCCGACGTGGATCCCTGTTGTTTACTAGAAAAAATGGCTAAACATCATTACTCTTTATTTTAAAGATTATATTAAACATTGAGTGTATAAATAATTAGATATTATTATTTTTAGAAATAATTTATTCATGTATTTTGAATAATATAATTCTATAATTTTTATTAAGTAATTTTTGTATCTATTTATTTATTTATTTAAACGTTATAAATATCGTAATATAAATAAATATATAAAATTAAAAAATAATATAATAAAGAATGAAAAGGAGTTAGCAACTGAAATTTTGGGGCTCTATTAGAAGTAATATGGCTGAAAATGAGACTAATAGAGTGGTAACTCAAAAGTGAAGCGAGTATTGTGGCTGATAATGAAACTAATGCAATGGTAACTCAAAAATAGAGTCGCGACTGAAAATGAGATTGTATTATAGATAGGGATATCAATCGGAACAACCCGCTCGGGTTCGGGCTATTCGGTTACGGGTCATTCGGATTGTAATTTTTTGGGTTATAAATTCTCAACCCTAACCCTAAATTATCGGGTTTCGACCTAACCCATCGGGCCAATGGGACTCAAATTTTTTTATGATTTTTTTAATTAGTATATTAATTTTGATAGTTGTATATTTGTAACAAAGAAATATATAAGTAAATGAATGATATTTCAACTCAAAATTAATATATAAATTTTAGAGAAGAAAATATATTTTTCTTGATAGATTATCATTTTTTTTAATATCTAAGTATTTTATATTAAATGATATAGTAAAATATAGAAAAGTGAAATGATAAACATAACATTCGAATATAGAATAAAAATGCATTTTTTCACATATATCTGAAAAAAAAACTTATTAAGTTTGGGCTATCTACGGGACAACCTATCGAGTTGCGGGCTATTTGGTATAAGGTCATTCGGCTTGAAATTTTTATCGGATTGAAAATTTTCAACCCACCCACAAATAAATTAACATCCTAATTAATTATAGATGACCTTAGTTGGTCCGGCGCAGATTTTATCGGTCATTCAAAACTAAAATTCAAACTTACAGAGAGAAAGACGCACAGAACGGTGAATCTCGGTTACAAAACCCCATTTTATGAAATGGGGTTTTGCTGATTCACCCTAATCGTACCACCGGCGACTCTCAATCCAATGGCTACTCTATCTCCGAGCAACTCTACTCCAATTCACAACTACCATTGTCGTCGTCAATCAATTTTCTTTTCCCGCTCATCTGTAAGGCCCAGAATTAATTTTGGAGGGCTCGAATCCTTAAGATCTTCGTATTTTGAGGCTAAAAGTGTCCGCGGAAAGAAAATTAATGTATTTGGGGAAACAGAGGCTTCGGAGAGCGACGACGACGGGAATGCTGTTAAAGATGAGCTGTTCGTGCGATTCTTTCGTCAGACGTGGCCTTACTTTCGCGCTCACAGAGGCAGTACTTTCGTTGTAGTGATATCTGCTGAGATTGTCGGTAGTCCTCATTTGGATCCTATTCTAATGGCACGTCTTCTCTTTTGTTTTATTTCTTCTTTACTTTTAATTTCGTTATTGGCTGAAGTGTAATGCGTTTCTCAACCGATGGATGAGTTTAAGATTGGAATTCGGATTTTTGGTTTGTGATCACTCTATTAAGCCAGGACTCGATCTGTTTAGCATGATTAGTTATTGAGATAGGTGTCTGATTAGTGGAATTCTTGTGTAGGATATCTCTTTGCTTCATGGCCTCGGAATCAAATTTGTTCTTGTTCCAGGAACTCACATCCAAATCGACAGGCTTCTGGCAGAAAGAGGTCGAAAATTTACTACATGTCTTGTTTTCCCTGGTTCAAATTCAAACTCCTTCTCTTATGGTGTTATTGCTGTAGTTTGCTAAATGATTGACCTTTGAGCTATCAAAATGTTCTTATATTTAGGTTTCTGCTCATTGTTTCAGAATGTTTGAGCTGAATGTTGATGATATCAGAGCTTCCGTCCTTTTGTTAGCTTGTTAAATAAAATGTTTTTTGTTTCCTCAGGATCTGAACCAAAGTATATTGGTAGCTTCAGGATTACTGACTCTGACTCGCTTAGTGCTGCACTGGATGCAGCAGGGAGGATTCGTATCATGATCGAGGCAAAACTATCCCCTGGACCTTCCTTAAGTGGTATCTATCGCCATGGAGATAATGATCGTTGGTATGATGGGGTCAGTGTTGCCAGTGGTAATTTTCTGGCTGCTAAGGTAAGAATACGGTCTCACTGGAGGATTTCCTACTATGTGCTATCTGCTATTTTATTCAACTTCTATTTTTATTTGTTTTTCTTACTGTATGATGGAATCGCTTACTGAGTTATTTCTTCTGCAGAGAAAAGGAGTAGTTGACGGAATCGATTACGGAGCAACTGGAGAAGTTAAGAAAATTGATGTTTCTCACATTCGTGAGAGGCTCGATCAAGACTGTATAGTGCTTTTAAACAACCTTGGTTATTCAAGTTCTGGAGCAGTGCTAAATTGCAAGTATGCTTAATTGCTTTTTTAGGTATTTTTGTTGCCATTTGCACAGGATAAGTATATAACTTAATCAACAAATTCATGAATTCTTGAACTATCACTGATAGTTCTAGATTGATGAGATGATAATTTGGTTGTAATAATCCAACGTGGAGTTAAGTTATCAGAATATTTTCTTACAAGATTTATGCTTTTACTTTAATTTTTTATTATGTAAAACTTTTCTGGAACAGGCTTTTTCAGTATGCATGGCCATTGTGACGAAAACCATTAATTTTGATATATTAGTGATTAAAAGCCACCTTGATTTTGAAGTCCTGAAGACCATTTTTTCTTCTCTGTATTGTAGCACATATGAGGTTGCAACAGCATGTGCTTTGGCTCTTGGAGCGGAGAAACTCATCTGCATCATAGATGGACCAATTCTAGATGAATATGGGAGGCTTATTCATTTTTTAACTCTTCAAGATGCAGATCTTTTAATTCGTAGACGAGCTAAACAAAGTGAGACTGCTGCAAATTATGTAAAAGCTGTTGATCAAGAAGATCTTGCCTGTGCAGTCTACAATGATGCAAGTGATACAGCACCTTCTTTGAATGGGAAGGCATTTGGTCGAGCCAAATTTCAAAATGGCGTTGGCTTTGACAATGGGGACGGACTTTGGTCTGGTGAGCAAGGTTTTGCAGTTGGAAGCCAAGAAAGACTGAGTGGGCTAAATGGTTACCTTTCCGAATTAGCTGCTGCAGCTTTTGTCTGCAGAGTAAGTCTCCACCATTGGGTGATCAATCTCCTCATCAGCAAACAATCAAGCATTTTGCTAACAAAGTGTTTCCTTTTTTTTTACTGTTCTTACTTGTTACCTATTTTACTGCCAAAAGTTGGTGGTGACTGAAATCCATTATTTTTTCTAGTTATAATTTTCGGAATTGCGTTAAGATTAAATAATTAAAATAGAGCAGCATCCTTATATGCTTACATGATTCATTAATTCTCACTTTGCCATTCTCAAATGGGGGTTTTCTGTGAAATTAATATTTGGCTATTATAATTACATCATTGTTTGATAATTCATAGTGCTGTTTTTGGGGTTCTAAGATCACTTTCATTTGGATATTAGATGTATATGTAATATCAGTCTCATGAGGCCCTTCCCTTTTTTGAAATAAACCCAAAAGTTCACCATGTTTCTCTAATCCTTCATTTTCCCTGTCTGGATATAACAAAGCCTGAAAGCTTTCTCATTATATATGTGATGCTGTCTTCAGGGTGGTGTCCAGAGGGTCCATTTATTGGATGGCACAATTGGTGGAGTGTTATTGAAGGAATTGTTTCAAAGAGATGGAGTGGGTACTATGGTAGCTAGGTAGGCCCCTCTTTAACAGATACTTTCTCAAACTATTTTAAAGAATATTTGTATTTCCCTTGAATGTCATTTTCTTTGAGTAAGCTCAGCATCAGATACCCAGTTTCCTAATTCAGCTCCTTGTGCCTTTTAATTCAGCTCCAACACTGCAAAGTAACTTAGGAAGTAAAGCCCTGCCTGTAGCAAATATTATTTCTTCTATTTCTGGTTGATATCAATATTGATGTTTTTGATATATTCTGTCTCTACATTGTATCACCATGGAGTTTCTTTTCCTCACAAAGTTTTAATCAATTTTTCATACTGTCTGTGTATGATTAGTGGTATTTGAGTCTTTCCTCTCTTCAGATTGCTAACTCTTATGAGGCATTGAGTATGCAGTTGAGGCTTATTTACCAACTCATTGATATTTATATCACCTTAAACTTTGGCTGCTGCATTAACTCGTAATTCCTTTGATGTATTTGTCATTTGAACTTTTATAATATTTCTTGGTTTCTGCAAATATTCTGTTATTTGGTTATTTGATTATTTCTTCCAATTTCTTCAGTGATCTTTATGAAGGCATGCGGATGGCTGCTATTGCAGATCTCCATGGAATTAAACGACTTTTGCTACCTTTAGAGGAATCAGGAACTTTGATAAAGAGGACTGAAGAAGAGGTTTATACATGTGATCTAGCATATTATTTGATGTTGTCGGTATTTCACGTATCATGTTTGTAAGTTGATCATCATTCATGCAGTGCAGCTACTTAGAGCACTAGATTCATTCATAGTCGTGGAAAGGGAAGGTCAAATAATTGCTTGTGGAGCTCTTTTCCCTTTCTTTGAAGAGAAGCGTGGAGAGGTAGCTGCTATTGCCGTTTGTCCTGAATGCCGTGGGCAAGGGCTGGGAGATAAATTACTTGGTATGGTCAATGGTATCTATGAGTCTCTTCTATTGTTTTTTGTCATTCTTGTCTATCTTTCCAACTGATGATCTACTTCAGATTTAGATTAACTATGGTAAAACATCTGTCAATGGCATCTGATATGATTCCAGTCTGTAGCAGCATGACGATGATATTGTGTAATTAGCAGTTGAATCATATATGTTGGATTCCTTATACGTAACATTTCGTGCACCTTATTTTAATGGCATGGTGTCATCCATTGACCTTCCATTTGTACCATACTCATCTTCACCGCAAAAGAAACATCTAGAAGTACCTTAATGTCCATTACCATCATTGATATTGGTATTAGAATATGTCATGAATATAACTAATGATTTTCCATTAACACTTGTTTTATCTGCATATAGCATAAGAGCCATATGCCACAAAAATTGTCCATGTTTTCCATTTGCAGTTACACCTCTGCATTTATGATAATTCCTTTCTTCTTGAACTTGATTAGATTATATTGAGAAGAAGGCATCATCACTTGGACTAAGAATGCTTTTTCTACTGACAACTCGTACGGCAGATTGGTATGCAATTCTTATCCTAGCATTATAATATTACTTGGTGGCAAGAAAACATAAGTTATTCAGTTTTCTTACTATTGTACCTTCTATAATTTTATTTCTCAGACTGGGATTTATAAATCTGAATCCAATATTCAATCACTTGCACTAAGAAATACTTGCTGACTTTATAAATAGGGAAATCTTGATGAGTGTAAATTATGGAGCTCATGCTCTGATACCGTTCATTGTATGGATTTCCAATTAGACCATAATGTGGTGAAATTGTTATATTTGTGTTCTTATAGCTCTATGGGGCTAAAATGCCAAGACAGTCATGCAAAACCATGGAAATAAGAGCTTGAGAATGATGCTGTCATAGATTTACTATTTCACTTCTTTTTTGCTATTAGTTTCTAGTTTCATGTGGCAATAATAGAAATGAAACCTGGAACTAACCCTTATAAAGACAATTAAACTTGTGAAAGTTGGAAGGTTAAGGCAAAACATCCCTGATTCATATTGTTATAGAGGATCAGTATAATTTCTTGGAAAGAAAACGGGTGGAGAACTTCTTACAAAATCCTGGTGTCAGCAGTGAATTCTGCTTACTTGAGCCAGCAGAGAGCTTTTTTCCTTTTACTGTCTTTCTATTTTTTCTTTCTCTGTTACTATGAAGGTTCAAACCCATGCCATCTTTGGCATTTGGTTTTGGATCAAAGTTGTTGAGTATTCTGGTAATGATTGCTGGTTTGACAGGTTTGTAAGGCGTGGCTTCTGCGAATGCGCAATTGAGTGCATACCAGAGGAGAGGAGGAGAAGGATCAACGAGTCGCGCAGATCCAAGTATTACATGAAGAAACTTATACCTGATAGAAGCGGTATCCGCCTCAATGGCGCTTTTGCATAACAGAAAAATAACATTACCAGCAGCAGTTGCATTCCATTTCAGATGCTATTGTTATGTACATCCAGATGCCAACTGCGTCAACTTCTTGTAGAATATTACAAAACCCTGATCCAATATAATCGAGTTGGATGAATTTAGCCGTTGCATATCATTATGCATCAATCAGATTACGATCCCCTGCTGTGCACCAAAACAAAAATGAAAAAAGTGGTGTACAATCACTCTTCTGTAGTGTAACTATTTTACCTTTTTAATTTTTAAGAAAAAAAATTAAAACTAGGGGCCAGTTTGTACCTTGACCCTTGTAATAAATATCAACGTAATTCTTCTGGAAATGATATTGTATTGTTTCTTGATTGGATTGTACAAATATTGTATTGTTTCTTGATTGGAAATGAAAATTTGTTTAGAAATCTGAATTTCGAATCTTATAGGTTTGACAATGAAAATGTTTTTTGTTATTATAACCTTTTTTGCACTAATTGAATCTCATTATGATAGAAAGTTTTGAACAGAACTACCTTAAAATTGGAGTGCTGATGTCCAAACTAACAAGATGGCAGTGTTTGACACAGTAAAGTTAGGAAAACAAGGTCTAAGTTATCCTAGTCGTCTAATGCTCTGGCATGACAGCCTATACAAGCAAAATAACATATATATATTCTTTTTCTTTCTAAAAGTCGGGAAATCATTATGTAATACACAAGTATCTTGTCTTACAACAAACGAAACAAGTGCAAAGTGGATTGAACCCTTGCACAAACAAAGCAAGCATGAAGGCATCCAAATGTTGTATGATTTATTCACTCAAGGATAACACAAAGTACTCATCCTTGGGCCTTCCTAAGCTAAAAACCCCAAGCAAATGATAAAACTTGAAAAAATTAGCTCGCCTCAGACTTAGGAGGGCCCTTCCATTTGAAGTTGTCTGCATATGCCTTCACCTGCAAACCAAGTAGGAAGAATACCATGAGTCCTGAGAGACCTCAAATATCATTTTATATTCATCTTTGTAGGAATTTTAATGGAGACCTCATATCTCCTAGAACAAAAGAAAGAACCTTTAACAACGATAAGAGAACAACAAGCAAGCCAATCATCAAATCTACGTCAGCCTCATCACAGAAACTAATGGTCTCACAATCACCATTCACCACAGTTAGTGTATAGTATAACTATTAAAATGTTAGATAGAAGGCCAGTCACAGCACTTCCTTTTCCTTTCCATTTCAAATATGTAACAGGCCACTGCTAGGAAAGCAATTTAGTTTTCCAAAGCTCGTTTAAATAATTCTGCCAAAAATCACTTGGAAAGGAAGTAAACCAAGGTGGTAGAGTAACTTTCATCCAAAACACAAGACGTTCCTCTTACCATCTACCAATTAACCTTGGAAATTGATAGTGCACAGTGTGTTCTACATGAAGGTATGTAATTTGGTTTGAGAGTACTATTTTGCTAAAAACAGCTAGTACTCGTGAGAAAGTGGATGGTAGCTGTCAAAAACATTTTTAATGTGAGCATATATGAACCAAACTATACCAAACATGAAATTCACCAGAGGTGAAAAGAAATTATAGAACACAAAATTTAGACATGTTTAGTGCAAGTAAAACCACAATCAGAATAAGAGGTCTCTTAACAGATTGTTGCTAAATCACTTCAAGCATTAACAAGCATTAACAAATACTAAATCACTTCAAGCATTAACAAGTACTAAATCACTTCAAGCATTAACAAGTACTAAAATGTTAAAATAAGGATATCTAACCTTCAATAATGGGGTGTGGTGCTTCTTGACCTGTGAATAAGAAGCAATATGAAAACATAAGGGAACTTGGCTTCATACTCGAAAATAATTGACCAGCACTTTCATATAATTAAAACCGGTGAAACACATATACATGGAAAATGGTAGTATTATAGCAATTATAAACTTATAACAGGACCAGAAAGTCAGAAACAAGATCACCTACAATAATAAAATTATAGACCAATGACTAATACATGCCAAACGATTCAATAGCACAAGAATTCACTCCTGACATAGTGCCATGTCGAACCAATCTCAAGGAGTCAAATACCAAAATGGACAAAATACTGATATCAACAACTGTCAATTTAATAATTTAGTGGTTGCGACAAAATGGCCAGTTCCATTAATACAGGAAGACCAAAAAGATACCAAACCAGGTTCTTTAAGAGAACAAAAACAAGTCGATGCTAATTCACTTCTATTTCCTTTAATGACACTAAGAATAACTTTTAATAGCATAGTCCATTGACATAGAATTTCAAGATTCCAGCTGACAAATATGGAATGGTTTATGGACTAATATCTAACCCTTGCAAAGAGAGCCTAAATGTAAGTGCGGAATTTTAAACTTAGTAATTCTGTTCAGTCGGGATCTCAGACCATACCGTGCATTCCCAACCATGTCTCTCAGCAAATGATACTGCAGCTTCTTGACTGTCAAAGCTTAGTGCAGAATCCCCGACATTGGCATATGGGTCTCCAGTGGATGTCCATCCCATAAGTGGATTCTCCCATCTGAAACTCAGCAACAATATATGCATATTGAACAACCATAATGATAAAACAATCAGTGAATAATATATCATAAAAAGAAGTGGCCAGTATGAATCTGAGGAAAAGAAGCAGGCATATAAACCTATCCCTCCTTACTGCAGAAAGTGTCAGAAACAGATCACCAGTTATAAATAGACTGGTTTACAGAAGCAGTATCTATTAGTTGATGAGTGCAGAGCAAATGGAACATCTATTTTATGAAAAATGTCATGTAAGGACACCCAATAACTGAAACATCACAAACAAGTGCAGTACGCATGCACGGAAAGCTTTAAAACACAATTGGCATGCAGAATTAGTCCGTTCCAATTTTCATTCCTAATCCATGATTGGTATAATTTAACCTCATAGACCGGCAATCCTGAAGGAATCTTGATTGCCAAAAGCATGGAATCAGCCATTCATTGTGTTTTGATCGTTCTTAGGAATATCCTCCCAACATGTCAAATTTGCAAATATTTATAAACTAATATATAAAAGAATAGCATAGCCAACAAATTATTCTGACAACATCTTTTATTGTTAGAAAATCAAGAAAATTGTTCTTTAATTCCTTAAGCATACCAAGCACTAGAACCGGCATTTTTTATGAAATCCTTTCTCATCTTCATTCCATTCATAATTTCATCTCATTCATTTATGATTCTATTCCTGTTTACCTTTATCTTCTCCTTAGTGGCCACATATTTTCCTTGCCATAAACATCTCAACTTTACTTTCTCATTGCTGGTAAATGTTTCAGGTACAAAGTTATCAATAAAGTGTTAAGACATGTATTTGAGCTGAAGAACATTGATCATCAGCCTATGATTCTCATGGATATAATTATTCAACACATTTGGATCAACTTCTTCCGTTCTTGTACCAAAAGAGCACTGAGTCAACAAAGGCAATAAATTGATAATATTGGAATCAAAGAACGAACTCGGTAGAGTCGAATGATAACTTGCTAATCGCAATGCTCGTAACACCCACTAATTCACATGTAGGAAGATGTGTGTCAGCTCAAAAGTCTAGCATCGACCAATGATATTCATTCCTCACAAAGATAATGGGAACGAAACTACAACCTGATCCAGCTCAAATTTGACAAAGTGAACACTTTGTCCAGTAAGGATTAGACAGCACAACAGGAAGCTGGGTTCAGGTTTGTGCCCAATGTTAAGAAAGGTAAAAGAAAGTGCGTGACCAATTCATCAAAGATAAGGGCTGATTCGGCAGATGAAAAAATGCAAGCAGTCAAGAGATGAAAGACATACTTTTGCGTGGACATGAAATTGATTTTCCATCTACCGACCTTCCCAGCTCCTTGCTGAGTAGCAGTTCTGGCAGGTGAGAATATCATAACCTATCCGACACCAAAACAAGTTCAGAGAAAAATATCATGGATTTTTCAAATAAATTGGACCTATTAACTTTAGATTCAATCCAAAAAGATAAATATATAAAAACAGGTATAGTCACTAATACTAAACTCAGAATAGAAATTAGAGTAAACTAACACTAAAGAATAATATGCATTAACAGCATACCGAATCGAGGAGATGAAATCCATCTTCTGTTTAAAAAAATTCCAAGAAAATCGCCAAAATGCAAGTTACCTTTCGCCGGAGGTGCTCTTGGGGGATGCCCGAAACCGTACCGATCTCGCCGGGTTTTGTTTCGACCAACGCGCTTTCCGTCGAGAATGCTCTTGAAATCGGAGCCAGAGCCGATCGAGAAATCTTGGCGGAATCGCTCGCCAGCCGCCGCAGAGAGCTCGCCATTACAGAAATGGATTCCTGGTTCTTGTTTGAAGAATTGGGGCTGCAAAATTTTGGGGCAGTGAAAATATATAAACTCCAATAGAGGGGCAAAAGCAGAAGTTTTATTTATTATGAATTTATACAAAGCATTCTATTTTTCAACTCATCATGTATCCAATACACAAGATGTCACATATCATATAACTCTGGGATAATATCTCACATTTTATTTCCATGTCATAACCATAAAACATAAACTCTCATTAATTACTAACAAATAAAAACTAGTGCACAATCATACTATATTTTTTGGAGGACGAAAAAATTGTTTCCGAATATACTAAACCCAACGTCATGTTTTAATTAGTAAAAATACATAATAATAGTTATTCTCGATAAAAAAAAAAATATGAATCTTATGACTACTTAAAAAAAATTATAGTCATTTTTTATTTTTTCTTATCAAAAGATAATAAAAAAATACAAAGTGTCCCACCAATTGGACCGAAGTCACAAGTTGATACTGCGGCTACGTCTGGTAGCGTTGACCATATATGACAAGATAAGAAAATTGTGATATAAGTTAAGATAAGAATCAATATATTGACCAAAATAAGCTTTTATATTTGTTGTTTGGTAGATTAAATTAAAATCCGAGCAAAAATATTGAGATGTTTGGTAGATGAAATTAAGTTATAGGTAAAATATGAACTCGGCAGGGAACACAAAATCCAGTATCGAAAACACATGTAGAGACTCACAATCGAAAATCCAGCCACCAAAATCAAACGACAATGGCTCGGATTTACGACTCTTCGAACCTAGAGATTCAGTCGCCGTCATGGTTGGAAACCCAATTGCAAAGAAGTTGCCTTCTAGATTTGCCCAACCAAGCTACGACCACCCACCATCTCATTCGAACTCAATCGAAGCTCACCTTCGATTTCGTACAAGAATCATCAAAGTCAATTTGGATTTGCCCCCAAAATTCGAAGCCAACCTTCGATTGGAGACATGGAAGCGAGAGTAAGAATGAGAAAAGTTTTCATATTGCGTGTTACTATTGGGGGCGAAGAGCTTATCGCACCAATTTTGTGTGATAAGGTATGCGATCACAACAGTGAAAAGACGGACTGTGGAGCGAGAGCCGTCGCGTAACACGAGCCTGCGCGAAAAAGAATTGAAAATACCAAACAATTGCAGCAACACTGTTAGAAAAAGAGTCAAATGGGCTATTTAGAATTAACGGGGATACGAAACCTAAAATTTAAAATTGGCCCCACAATAGTATACAGTAGAATAGCGTCTAAAGTGCAACTAAATCAACTATCGCTACAATGTTTCTGATCGATCCTATTTTCTCAGGTTTATATGACTCGGATACGGGTTAGGAATTTGTGAATAAGAACACAAGGATTTTTACGTGGTTCGATCATAATTGATCTACGTCCACGGCTCAAAGCGTATTTCGTTTGTATTATTGTGGAGAGTTTACAAGCATAGAGTGTTCAATCCTCTTCTACGTCTAAGATCATTCCTATTTATAGTGTTACATCGGCTTAGCCCGAATAAATGAGTCATTAAAGGGACTCGGCGGTTACAGAGATCGTGGGGCGGTTTCCGAGATCGTGGCT
>JAYDZE010060855.1:0-25700 GCA_034509125.1 Monilaria moniliformis | reverse complement strand
AGGTGCATGTCTTCATACATGGCACCGTTTCAATGTATTTTTCCGCTGCGCTTAAGTATGAATTTCGGGATGGAAAAATCTGTATTCCTCCCAAGACTCTGATTTATTGTTGTAAGACTATTTCATTTGATATATCGAGAAATCGATATAGTTCTATTCGACGAAGTCATTATTATCCTTGAGACGAACACCAAGTTTGTTACCCCTTTTCTAATCCCGCTTATTAATCCCCACCCCAGTCACGATAACCGAGCTTTATTATACTTAATAAAGTGAGGCCGTGACATCCTTGGAATACCTGACTTAGCCCACCACCCCTATATATAATGGGGCGGAGGACGAAAATCACAAGCTGACACACAATAAGAAAATCGCCCCCCTCTCTATACACATGCTTGTGCGATTTTTGTCTTCTACCCCGGTTATTAAGCTTGATAGCCCAACAATATTCAAGCTGTATGAGGGAATACGCTAGAAGATTTGAATGTAGAATTGTTGTGGTGGA
Organism: Monilaria moniliformis; assembly: GCA_034509125.1. NCBI lineage: Eukaryota > Viridiplantae > Streptophyta > Magnoliopsida > Caryophyllales > Aizoaceae > Monilaria > Monilaria moniliformis. Next base: position 25,195 of record JAYDZE010060855.1, on the reverse strand, counting down.
GTGACGGGAATTGTTGTATGAGAGAATAGTCATCCACCACACTAATTAGCAAAAAGTTTTGGCAAAAAGATAATCATCTTAACTCTACGAGCATGCCTATGAATTTGTTACTGCTTTCTGTTACCTGTCTAAATACATTCTAGTTGGTGATATTTGAATTGTGAGTTAATTCTACAAATCATCCTATGAGATACTTGGCAGTTAAGGGAGTCTTCATTGATAAATTCCCAGCAAGTTTGTGCAAGAGCTTCAAAACCTAATTATTTTGCTCTTTTTGTGCATTTTCATCATCCTCTATATCCTTGTACCTTTAGTTCTTAATTTCTCCAATTAATAGCATCAAAGCACCTATTATATGCAGATTGTGTCCAAATAATGCTCAAATCATCCTCTAATTACTAGCAACAAACATGTCCTATCAATGTTCATTTAAATAATTCAATTACTATGGTAAAAAAATAAACTTGTTATCTTATTATAAATCTGTACTTGTAATAAAAATTGTTATGTGTTTGGTAATTTTTGTAATAACTATTAATTTGTGAAGTATTAATTAGTACATGTTCTCTATATCGTATTAGAAATCAGATCTGGCTTTGTTGGCTTTTATTTGTTCCTTCTTGTACTTGGACGAATTTTTTTTTTCCTTCATCAATACTTTTTCATTGGATTTTCACTTTGGGGATTTTAATTGAGGCTCGGCCCTTGAGTGATCAAGTTCTGATCTTCTAGGTTTTTCTTTTAGTATTTCTTGTTCTTTTTGTACCTTTTATAAAATGGCCAATTTCAGCATTGTATAGAAATATTCCAACTATGGAATGTGACAGTGCGAGACGATACTATAATTAGAAGAAAAAAACAATAATGGGCTTGAAAAATATATTAGTATAGAGTAAGGCATTGCAAAACCAAAATTCCAATATATATATATATATATATATATATATATATATATATCAAGAAAAAAAATACCATTTTGAAGAAATTTCTACATCTATAAACACACCATGTGGGAATTAATATTCGAATTTGTGATACACGAGTTTAGATCTAATTTCACAGTCTATTTGATCCAATACTTTTTGCACGCCGCTTGCGAATACCAATGCTTTTATTAATTAGATGAATACATAATAAAGCAAAGTGATTAATGTCAAGGCCGCCATTAAATATACAACATCCCCAAAGTCATGTTTAAGCCCAATGCAGAGTGTGTACAAGCCTAGTCACATTACTCACTTGTGTTTAAGCTTGAATTGAAATGATTCTGTTGGCTCCAACTTCCAAAGTTGTTGAATTTTTTATTTTCATTTATATTTTTATTTATTTTTAGTTGGGGATGTGTGAATTGAAATTCGTACCTTGGTCAACTCTCCGAGTTGTGTTTCCATCCATCCATCTTCTCTACCATTTCCTTCTTGAAGTTAACTTCACCATCTTGGCTTGCTCATCTGGATATCCACCACCTAATTAATCTCAACGCCAAATCCTTTGGATTTTAGGGTCTGCCTCCAACTTTATGTTCGAGCTCTTTTTTTCGTTTAAATTTAAAAATATAACAAAATAAACATTTGAGGTAATATAAGCTGAAATAAACAAACAATCAAGTTGTGACCTGATTCATTGTAGAAGCTTCTAATGATCGAAACTGCTGAATTTTGCTTTTGATATACACAGTATCCTTTGGCAATCATTATGCTTTATAACTCATAAAATTCTCGAGTTGAGACACTTGAATCTCCAAGCCTAAGAACCCGATTATGTATGGATCTTAGTTAAGCATATTTTAGGATTATTGTGAATTATGTTTATTAATTATGTTTATTAGTTATTGTTTGAGTAAGGAGTGTTATTATTAATAGAGTCTTCATTAATTTCTTATAAATAGGGCTTTCTTCCCTAATTTTGAATTGTCCAAAGTTATTGTTTTGAGTCCAGTAGTTGTGAAGGTTAATTAGGACATTGTCCTTTCTTAGTTGGGGATTCGTCCCTTTCTTTTTACCTATTCTAATTGATATCTTCCATACCGATCGTATATACCATATGTTTCGTATGAGCGAATACTTACGGTGCTTCCGCGCGCATTTAACTCCGTATCAGATTCTATCTGCCCAAGAGGCGCCTAGAGCGAGCGAGAGTTGATGAAGCCAACGCCTCCCCCCTCCCCCGAGCTGCCGATTACAACTATCCGGAAATTAGAGACAACAATTAATTAATATTGTAAAAGTATATAAATCAAAATAAACATACACTGCATGGAGCTAAATATTTTTCAAGGACCCCCATCCATAGGGCTCAAAACGACCCCTAATTCGGATTCCAATGGAGTATAACTCAAATCATACTTCGAGGATGTAACTAAACTCATATATATATATATATATGTAATATAAAGAGAGTTTGAGTAAACCTTATTAATAGTCTTTGCAAATACAGAAAAAAAGATTACTATGCACGCAATGCATGGTGCATGTCATAAATAGGTTTTCAAACATATTAGTAATGTCTTTATTTCTTCTTCTCAGCAAGCACGTCGGGATGGTTTGATGCACGCATCCTTAGGGCAGTGTAGGGTACCCCCGTTCCTCGACCTTCGGGGGGCGCAATGATTTCCCCCCTCATTCTACGTTTATTGGGACGGTCTGATGGTGGAGTCTCAAAAGGCACTTGTATCGCCCTAGCCGAACCAACTCCCCTAGCACTGTTACCTTCACTGACCATGCATCAAACAATATGTTAATTAATGAGTTTAGTATAGATTTTGTATGATTAATATCAATGAATATTAATTCCTACCTTTCATCCCCGTCTGAGATAACAATAGTGTTGGAGGCAACCTCTTCGACAGGGTTTTGATCTTCAGTTTTCTTAAGCTGTGGAGGATGAAAAGGTTTATATAGTTAATAATTTATCAGTAATATAACACAATAAATAACGAACTCTCTCTTATTAGTTTAATATAACAAAGGTCAAGAGTAACCGCATTGCTAGTTTGACCCTCTTGTGTTGCACCTGCATGTGGGAAACAGTAATGTCACTCAAAATGTGTACCATATTATATGCCAACAATGAAATGAAACAGTAATATGATTAAGCGATATTGATTCTAATTAGGTTAACCAATAACAATATGTGTGTGACATACTAGAAACAAATATCTTGACAATTTTACGCCAAAAAATTAAAAATATAATAATAATAATAATAATAATAATAATAATAATAATAATAATAATAATAATAATAATAATAATAATAATAATAATCTTGAAACCAGGAACCATTGCGACGTGGGGCCCCAGTTTGATTATATTTATATTTCAGGTGAATTTTGACTCCTGCAATGCAACCTCATATAGATTTCTACCAAAAACTTGATTTTACTGTCGTCATGTTATTAGTTGTCATTGTACTGCTATTTTATATTTATGTATGAAAATATTTAAATAAAAAATGTTGGTCATCCAATTTGTCCAAATGGGTTCAACCCAAACTACCCGGATTTATATTGTTTCAAGGTTCATAAAGAATAAATAACTTTTAAATCTCATTACCACTGTTTCACGTGATCTATCGTTGTGTTGAGTTAACAAAAATCTTATACTTTTTCCACACAAAAAAGAAGAAAGAAAAAAAAGAGAGAGAGAGAATCTTTTGCTAAACAAACAAACTATAAGCTATAGTTATCTCGAAAATAAAAATTAAATAAATGTCCGTGCATGCAAAATACTCGCGTATTGTTGTCACGTCATTGTACAAATACTCGTTTATCGATCTATCTTGTCATTTTCTTACAAAATAATGAGTAGTAAGTATTTTTTTTTCCATAATTTATAATCATCATGTGGCGGTAAAATTTGCAACTTTTTGTCATTTGTTTTTCTTCTTTTATTTTTCATGAACGTGCAAAATATGTAACTGGTTCTCTAATTTATTTATTTTTTCCTCTTTCCCATTACTTAGAAAAAGTGAGTCACCAATTCAGGTATAAGATGCTATTGTTATTTGTTACTGCCCGAACAATTAGACATTCAACCCGTAATAGCAACGACCAATTTAGAGAGACATGTAATTAGTTCTTTATTGAACAACTAAGTATTCCTCCACCGAGATGATAAACACCTCTGATTCTAAAGAAAATGGTTCAAGTTAAAAGTAATTTATATAGACTTATGACATATATTTCTTTTCTCTTTATTTTGAAACATGTGACAATTTCTCGAAAATGATGAAAGACGTTATTCATGATAAGTAAAGTACCAACCATTAAAAAAAAAACTCCATTAATATACACAAAAACATGAGTTGAAAACATTGAAAACATTACCTTTCTTTCCGTCACTCATGATTTTCAAACCGCAACTCTGAAATTAAACATCAAATCAATAATAATAAATTATGATAATTAATCTACTCCATCTAAAGTATAATGCAAAAAATACTTAGCTGAAACCTACCAAGATCGTTCAGTCTATATTTTTTTCTTCTTCTTTGTGTTTTTTGGGGGAGTTGAGGTAGAGTATATATATACATTCATACATTTATTACTTAGGGTTCATATTGGATTTTGTATATTAACAATAGCTTTTGCTCTAGTTATTATCTTCAAAATACATTAAATAATAGTTTCAACTTCACAAAGTGAGCATTGTATGGTCTTCGGTCAAAGTTTGGATGTGCTAGAAATATTATTGTTTATTGTCTTACATTTTCATAATGAAATCTCAAATGATGGATGAAATTTTAATACTTCTTTAGTATTTTAAAATAAGCTAAAAATATAAAATATATTTGCTACAAAATAGAAACCAACTTATACAATTATATCGACCTTATCTGTGGAACGACAAGACGCTAAAATGCTAATAATTGTAGAATTTCTATATAATAGCTAGTAAGGGGAAATTAAAAGAAAATACCAGTTTATTAATCTTTACTTTTGTCAAGAACTGGTGAATTATATTTTGATAACTATAACATCATCAAACAAAAAGAGAAACACATGGGAGGGTACATAATGTGTGAAATATATATTACAGAAGAAGGACTAGCTATAAAAATAAAACATTTTATCTGTATATTATAGTCGTTACTGTATGTCTTAACATGCATCATACGGAAGAAGTACAACTAGTTACTACATATACGAAAAACACAACCAAGTATCTATATGTAATATTCGTTAATGCACGTCTAGGAGGCTTAACACAGTTATTCAATGTGTAAAATGGTCTTCGTGCATCATTCGGAAGAAGTACTAGTTAGTATTGAAAAATTGACTACATGTCGGTATATAATCGTTAATACATGTTTTAGAAGCTTAACACAGAGATATTTAATGTGTAAAATGATCTACATTCATTGTACGCAAGAAATACTTGTTACTACACACACACACATATATATATCGGAGATGAATCAAATGAGTCCTTTTTTGTCGTGAGTTCAGGAGTCCCCTTTCAATTAGTGCAACAGATGTATAAAATTACTGAATCCATTGTATAATTTATCGAATTCAAAAAATAAACTTACCTAGGTCTGAATCATGGATGTGGCGATTTTTTTTATTTTTTGAATTCAGTACATTGTACGGTTGATTAGGTAATTTTACACGTAACGTACAGTAATAAAATTGGAACTCACGTCTCACGATAAGAAGGTGACTCATAATAACCAACCCTTATATATCTGTACATATAATCATGTGACGATATATAGTAGCCGTTAATGCACACCTTAACAAATGAATACTTAATGTATAAAATGATCTCCATGTGTCTTATAAAAGATGTACTAGTTGGTATAAGAAAATTGCGACTATGTGTCGGTATATAATAGTCGTTATGCATGTAGAGGCTTCTTAATGTGTAAAATGATCTACGTACATCATACGAAAAAAGTACTAGTTACTATTTGAAAAAACATATACCAACACGTGTCGGTATATAATATTCGTTAATTTAGGTCATAGAAGTCTATTAACACATGAATACTTAATGTGTAAAATGATCTCCGTACATCATACGGAAGAAATACTAGTATAAAAATATACAACCACGTGTTGGATTTAATATAAGTATTTGTTAATCCACTTCTGGAAGGCTTAACGCTTGAACATGTAATGTGTACAATGATCTTTGTACATCGCACGGAAGAAGTACTGATTAGTTTAATGAAGTACATCCATGTGTCGATATATATAGTCATTAATGCATGTCTTAGAGGCTTAACGCGTGGATGTGTAACGTGATCTAATGAAATCTGTAACCGCATCTTGGTATTTAATAGTGTAAAATCATCGTCGTACATCATATGAAAGAAGTACTAGTTACTATTAAAAAAATACAAGTACATATTGGTATTTAATAGTCGTTGATGCACATCCCAAATGCTCAACACGTGGATACTTAATGTGTAAAATGATCTTCATTCATCGCACGAGAGAAACTCTAGGTAGAAAAGAAAACACAAACACGTGCCAATATAAAATAATTATTAGGTCAAATTGTCAAAAAAATCATGAAATTTGATCCAATTCTGGTCAGTCCTGCAATTTTGAAAATCAGTCGCTAATATCATAACTTTGGCATTTTCCATAGTTGTCCCATGGTGAAAAATTCTGGTGGCTTACGTGTCTTTGCTAGGGTTTGTTGAAAAATTCCCGACTGCCTAAGATCTCATAGGATGATATTCAGATTTAATTCACACAATCTAATCATATCTACTTAGAATGCAATTAGACAAGCAGCAGAAGGCAAATAGAGAATCCTCGACATGCTCCTAGAGTTTGAATATTTACTTTGTTTGCATAACCTTCATGTTGATTGTTGTAAGACAAGGGCTTGCAACTCCCACACTCCACCAATCAAAATCGTCCAACAAACCTAATTCTCGTCATCAAATTTCGGATGCACTTTTGAACATTCTAACAATCTCTTTTTCTTCTAAGGCTTCTAATAAGAACTCTTGGTCTTCAAGAGAGCTTCACGTGGACATCTTACACGCCTCAATTGGAGTCTTGTATAGAAAGTTACATCAGTTCTACAAAAAAATGCCAGAATTTGTTACTTGCGAGAAATTGTTTATGCAAATCCTTTTCGATGTTGATCTTAACTTCCTTCCCGAACATGAATTGCTTCTTCTCTAACATGTATTAAAGGTCCATTTATGATAGAAAACTACATTCTATCATAGAATCTTCTGACATATTCTCTCCTAAAGTTTAAATATTATGTAGGCAATAAACTATCAAATTTTATAGGTGAGGTGACGAACAAAAATGATAGAACTAATTATCAACTAGGGGAAAACGTTACCCTCTTGGAGCAAATCTAGTTTTTGTTCTCCACCTCCCCATATATAAGGGTGGTGGACAAGGTTAGTAATTCCAAAGAGGATTAGGAGTGACCCTCCCAATGGGTTTAATTCTATTAAATTGAGCCCAATTTAATAATGCACTTCACTATAGAATTAATATTGCACTACCCATCCTTATCCATATTATGAATATGGCTTCTTTTTAATTAAATTTTTTTTTCGTGTTTAAAATTTCCAATATCTATTAATTAATTTAAACTTACTACTAACTTTAATTAATTAATCTCTTTTTCAAGAGTGGTCTAGTTCAAAATATTATTTATTATATTGGAATAAATTCCAACCGGTTGGGTTTCGTATAATAAAATATTTTTTGAACATCTCTTGAGGATATTATCAACTTGGGTTCTCCCGATGCACGATTCTATATAATAACAATACTAGGACATCTCTGTATTAATTACTATTGCCCAACATATCAGGAATTTCTTTAGGTTACGAAAATCCACACCTATTGATATATCAAAGCAGTTCTTAACCAAAACCGCATTCTCAATGTTATGTATATAGATTAAGAAATAAATAATCACCAAGACCTTTTACTTTATTTACACAGCAAGGATGTATGTATCTCACTGTAATCTATTCCAGTGTTATACCACACCAATGTCATCAATTGGCCAAGATATGCGTGAACTTCGGATTGACATTGCAACCTTTCACGATAGATTGTTCATTTCTATCTAGGTCGTGAAGTGAATTTTCTTCTACAAGGAATCGACCGGAAGATCTTCTGTATTCGTGGATCCACAATTCAATTTACAATATGAAAGGAGGACGTGTTTGCTCAATTTATGATTATATGCTTAAGGGTAAGCATTCGTAACCACAAAAGATAAATCATGTGATAATATTGAATTCATCTCAATATGCAGGAAATAAGATTTTCAATACAGAGCTGCTCAAAATATATTTTTCAGTATATAAACCCTAACAGTCTTAAAAATTAACAACATGGTTGACTAGGTATACTAAAAAACATCGTTTTGATTTATAAAATTTTAAAAAATAGAAAAAATCTAAAGTTCTCTATCATCTCTTTCTTTCTATCTCTACTCTTCGTCTCCCTAACCCTAATTCGTCTTTCATCTGATGTTGATTGCCGAAGAAATCGAGGATCTATCGCCTCAAATCGCACCACAAACCATTCACGCCGCCTGCTGTTGATTGCCGGAGAAATCGAGGACCTATTGCCTCAAATCGCACCACAAACCACTGAATTCACGCCTCCAATCGTTTTCCCGCCGCCGATGCCGTCGACTACTCCACCATTTTCCACCTAATGATCGGTTTCACTCTCTTCATGCACCCGCAGATCCCCTCATAATTCCATTAAACTTATCCACAAATTTTAGCAAATTCTCAACCATAATTCTAATTTCTGATCGATATTGTTAATTTGGTAGATTACTCCAGGATATCACGCTCAAATTCGATGAACTGCGCTCGGAATTCAAAGAATTAGTGATTAAACTTAGAGAAGATTTCGTTTCTTTTTTCTTTCCATTTTCCATTTTCCAATTTCTTATCCCCATAATTTGAGCAGATGATTGGATGTTTCTAATTTTACTACTGAATAGGAAATTGAGGCAGCTAGAATTGGGATATGTGTCGGGAATTTTAGGCTTTCTCTGGCGAATTTGGTCCACCGTGGATGAGGTTTTCATCGCCGTTGTAGGCATGGATTCTGTGTGTGAGAAAGAGAGAGAGAGGGATGGAATTGTGTGTGAAAGAAGAGGTGAGAGAAGAATGAGGAGAGGTGGACAAGTGAGGAAGAATAGGGAGAGGTGGTAGATGGAATTGTGATCTGGTTCAAGCCAAGCCCGATTGACCAGAAGTCCGCCCGCATTGGTGGAGACGGATGGACAGTGGAGATGAAGGGACTTCGATTTCCGTAGCAGCGCTTATGAATTAGGGTGAGATCGGCGGCGGCAGCAAATGAATTGGGGTTAGGGGAGACGAAGGGTGGAGTGTCTTGAAAAGAAAAGAAAAGAAAAGAAAAGGAAAAAGAAAAAGAAAAAGAAAAAGAAAATTGTTTATTTTTATAAAATAATGTTGTAGAGATATAAAACAACATCATTTAAGTAGCTGGACGTTTTGTCCATGTAATATTTTATGCCTGCCATATCCTACACAAATTTCCCTAAATCAGAGTGTATGAAATAATTGAAAAAAATGTCGAATTTATCATATTAGCAGTTATTTTTAAATTTAGGGGACTAACTAATATTTGACCAAAATTCATAATTTTCCGGAAATTTACTCTAATAATTAATGCACATCTCAGGGGTATAACATATGTATATTTAATGAGTACAATGATCTTTGTACATTGTACGGAAGAAATACTAGTAAAAAATACGTCCACGTGATGATGTATAATAGTTATTAATGCACAACATAAAGACTTAACACATGGATATTTAACGTGGTATGGTGATATCCATGCACCATACATACAAAAAAAATACAACCACTTCCCTATATGATATTAGTCATTAGAGCATCTGCAGTGCAGCCGCGACTGCAGGCGCCACATTGCGACTGCACTGCACGGGGGGAATATATGACTGAGGGGTGGCTGCGGCGGACACTGCATGAGTGGCTGAGCGACCAGCTGCGCTATAGAGAGGCGGGCGGCTGCAAATTTTATTTACAAAAATCAATTTTTATTTATTATATTAATTTTTTAAAAAGAAATTAATACTACAAATTCACAATGGCCCATGTTTAAAGTTGGACACATGAATTGGTAAAAGACTACTTTTAAAAATAACATAGTGGCTTCCTATTATAGCTACATAAGGTGTAAATTTTGCCTTTATTTATTGATATGAAACGAAAGAGGAGGAAGGCACCGTAATATTTGTGGAAGAAGTAAAATTGGCCTCATGCTATTGTTGGCATGCCGTGCATAAATTAATCTTATCATTTGATTTATTTATTTTGTTTATTCACGAATAGTAATCGTAGGAAATAATTAAAATGTTTTTTTTTTTACTTTATATGCATAAGTAGACAAAAATCTTGACTTGGTTCATTGAAATAATTGGATCTTTGAATGTAACTATGAATCAATAGCCGATTATTTGTTTAGTTTAATTAGTGCTTGAATTATAATTTCTACATTTATCCTATTTGAGTCTATCCACGTCTCTAGTAATCAAATCCATCTAAAATAAATAACAACATTCTATATAATATAAACTAAATAAATAATTTTAAAATTCCATCTCAATTAAAATTAGGAGATTCTTAAATCGAAGATTATTGTTAAAAAAAAGAAACTTTACTATTTGCATCAATTTGCCACATTATTTGTCTTGATTAATTTCTATAATTATAATATAGAATAAGATGGTGACAAGAAATTTTAATTTTATATAAAATAATTAATTATTTATTTTGATTTTATGAATATCCAATTTACATAGATATATAAAATTAGAAAATAAAAAAATAATGAAATGAAAAAATAAAGTGGCATCTAAATTTATGGCTGGAATTTTGATTTTGGATTGTGGGTGTTATGGCTATAAAGTAAAATAATAATATAATAGTTGAAAATAAAGTTATGAATGGATTTTTTGGACCGGATTGTAGATGCTCTTAACATCATGTTTCAAATTGAAAGTAACAATTGTGTGGTGTATGACTAAACATTGAAACATAGCTTCTGTAGATATAAAAAGTGATTCCGCAAAATTAATTAATGCTAAATGGTATATTTACATGGGTAACTGAAATGTATTAAGATGCATATATGTGTTATTATTAAGCATCAAGAGATGGTCTTCCCCTGACAGAGATCGCAGTTTGTGTATCCGAGTCCTTCACAGTACGGACACTTCGCATCTCCTTCATCAACCCATTCTATAAACTGCACACACACAACTCCTTATCATTAAATCTATCAAAACCCAAAATATGAACAATACTTATGATTACTTCAACTATCTCATCTAACCTGTGGCTCAATATTTGGCTCCCCAGTTCCATCACATTCTGCAACAAAACCCAAGTATATTAGCACAAATGTTACACGTACTAAAAGTATAATCTTCATCTACTTGATTATAGGTGACTTAGTGAACAGTGTGGTGCTTACACGAAGGGGTATTCTTTCTATCCCAAACAAGCAAAGATGATAGAAATCGTTGAATTCACAATGCCCAAATGTAATCACTCCGTTGAGGCCTAATTAAATCAATCTAAGTCCAGGTAAAGGCTGCCACTAGATCTTAGAGCTAGTTTTAATTTTTTGGCCCTCATATTATGCGGTATATTGAAGCATAACTTTATAAATGTAAAGCAAATGTTCCAACTCGGATTAAAGAGGTAGAGAGATTGAGTAAAATTTTACCCATGCACAATAAGCGGCCTTCTCCACGACAGGTAAGACACTTGGTAGTTGAATTTTCATTTGCATTTTTGGCGATTCTTTTACTAGCACCAGAGAGCCTTGAAGAGTCTTCCCACCGGTTCTCTCCAAGAAGAAAGACTCTAGCTCGAGATGCCCCAGCTTCTGTTACAACTTCGTCTGTTACAACACTCTGCTCAACTTCATTTATATCAGTTGAAGCAACTGGGGCTCCATTGGCTCCCTATGAAAACAGAACAAAACAAAAATAAAAGTACTAAATCATACAACTAAAGATCAATGTCCAGTAACTGCTGAAATTGGTTTAGACATTGTATCAACATTCATTTCATTTCAGAAAAAGTTCAAAAAACATCTATTATCTAAGAGCACACTCGGACTGCATCATGCTAACACATCTGTCCTATGTTGAACTAAAATGTTGATGAACGAAGCATTAATTACCACAGAAAGAAATGCAAAACGGTACCAAAATCCTTTGCAATCAAGAAAGAATGTGGAATGGCATAGTTTTATGGAAAAATAGATTTCTCAGACTAGCTGCTAGAAGTGGTGAAACAAAAGGTTTGAAATGAGAAGTACCTTCTCTGGATCAGTTGATTTAGGTTCTTTATTTTTGGTGAATCCCGATTCAGAACCTCCAAATAACCTCTGAAGAAGATCAGCTGTCATAATGCCATCTTCACGTACTCCTAATGTGGCCTGCCAAGAATAGAGAAAATTTATCAATCATCAGTGCCTTAGTTCTCACTTGATTCTAATGAACTGAGTTGATGGTCTTTATAAGCTACATACTTGCCAGGTTTTTACAGCACGCTCGGTTCCACTTGAGAAGCTAGAAAATTCCATGTCCTCTTCACCAGAGTAGAACCCAAGTTTCTGCAAGGCTTCCTATCAAAGACAACATATAGGAACAAACAGTGGTGAGTTTAACAAGTAACTTTATATCAACGGTCAACAAGATATTTCAATCACAAGGATGTTCCCTAACAGAACAGAAGAAATGTATCCAGAATCAAATACATGAGATAATAAACGACGGAGCCTTGAGCTTATTCTTGTATCCTAATAGTCAAATAAGTTATAAGAGTAGTAGGTAAATCTCACGACTGACATAGAAACTTGACTACAGTAACAGATGAAGGAGTACAAAGCCGACCAATCTATTATCAAAATAACTGAAATACATCCTAAATGTGTCTTCCCATTACAGACCAGAAACAAAGATTCTACCTTTTGCTTGACTACATAAGAGAAACAAGTATCATAGGAAAACCAATATTGGAGAATAAGTAATGCAACATCCTTTTGGATCTAAAAAGTTCCAGTCCTTCATTTTTTTTCTTTCTTTTTTTGAGTTGGGGGAGGGGAGAGAGATGGGGATCAACCATGACCTCTCTCTCTCTATGCAAGAGAGTTCCACCAATTGGGTGTCAAGGGACAGTTTCAGTCTTTCTACTAAAGCCATTATAGCTAGTATATTCTGTTCCCTTCTCTTAAAACAGTATATCAAGATACTTCTAAATTGAACAATTTAAGTTTTCTACAAGTGTGTATTTTAAGGTGATACAAGTGATGTTTGCAGAAGGATCACCAATGGCAACTCTCAAAAGCATAATGTGATACGGGTGAATTACTGAATAAGGTCAACTCTTTGGTGTTTACTGGGAAAAGGTTCTCCGTGTCAGGTTTTAATATACAACCGACTATCAAACTATAACCCGAAATTTAGCAATATAAGAAAATACATAAGGAAGGACTGGGAATATGAAGCATACAACATGTTGCCTTATAGAACTGCAAATGCTCGTAGCTAAAACCAAACCTGCATTGCCCTGACTTCATCGCCTTCTGATCCTATTCTCAATGTTGTACTTCTTAACACCTTTTCCTTCTTTTCTGGAGTACTGATCACTTCCTTTATGACAATTTCCTCCTCCTCTGTAGCTGCCTCAACCACTAACGGCACAGCGCTAGTTCCGCTCTCAGCAATTCTGTTCACATTCTTCTTCAAATCTCCCTCCTTGAGAGCCTAAAATCAAAACTGGGGATCTATAATCATCAAAATGATTCTGTATTTATTATTGGAACAAAACTTATTGTCTTGACGTGTACAGAAATATCACGCAATCACAAAATCAGACCAAATCACGACAAGCTACATCACTACGTGAAAGATGAATATTTGGCAACAGCCGGCTATTACAAATAAACAAAATTGAATGCGTGAACTTTCCCGCCCATGGCTTGCAAACGCGCAAAAAGATAAAATTAAGCAGTCCTAATGACGATTGAAAAGAAAACGATTGTTCTAAACTTTCAAATATAACCATCAACGAAAATATATCAATTAGTTTCTAACTGCAAGAAATTACTAGTACAAAAAATCATTTTCATGCATTTCAGTAAGGGATAACTACAGTTTAGGACCCAAACCGTTGAACGGAAATGTCCCGAACTATATATAATTACAATTAAATACCCGAACTGTTGACTTTTTAACAAAAATTGTCCACAACTATCACAAAACTAACAAAAGTATCCCAAAAATCAATTTCCAGTCACGAAAAGATTGCGTGGTTCGTCAAAAGTTGACAAAGATTCAAACACAAATTATTGAAAATGAGTTAGCACCGAAGCAACGGTATTTAGCTGCCTAAACTTTGGAAAGAACAATAATTTTTTACAAGATATGTAATCTTTCCATGAACGAAAATAGAACTTTATTGCTAGTTTTCTGATAGTGTATGTGCTTAATTATAATTATGCGTAGATATTAAAATGTTTTTAGTTGAGTATTCAATTGTAATTATGTATAGTTTGGTAATCTACGTTAGAAAGTCAATAATTCGGGTATTAAACTGGAATTACCCCTTCCATTGTAATTAGAGTTGAGATAACATGTAACACAACTTGAATTCCACCAAGCATACTAATCAAACTCACTGACGGCAAAATTAAGAAATACACGAAAATCGAACATCTTGTTATACCTGCAGCAATTTGGCAATATTTCCGACAGTTTCAGAAACAGAGGTGCCCTGCAGAGAATTAAGGCGCTCAATGTCTTGAATTCTGAGCTTAAGGCTGTTTATCTCTTGCAGCAAAGCTTGGCGCTCGGCTTTCCACCGGGACTCCTCCCTCAGCCAGCGCTGCTCCTCCCTCAACCACCGCTGCTCCTCCCTCAGCCACCGGGCCTCCTCGCCGATGGGGTCCTGATTGGAGGGAAATGCGAAGCATACGTGGGATTTGGATAAGGGTCTGAAGTAAACTGCATTGAAATTGGGTCTGTGAAGGAGGAAAAGTGTGGGGTTTGGAGTTAAAAGGAGCGTGGAGGGCAACATTTTGTATGATGGGTGCGAGTTTCTGGAGATTGCTGAGGCTGAGGAAGCATGGAAATATGATTGAGGTTGATGGTGATTGGTGGAATATTTTACTCTACAATGAGTAAAAATGTAAAATATTCTCATATTCTTTATACTTATTACTATTGAATTGATTTTTTTTAATCATTATATATCATATATCTTTATATATTACATAGCTTTAAAATAAATACATTAAATAATTAGTTTCATCATGATATTTAAGAATTGACTTTAGAACAAATTTCACCATTGCTACAAATGTAGAGAACTCCATTTATTTCAAGAATAGGGTTTTTCTTTGAAATAGAAAAATCACACAAGAACATTCAAGTAGAGCATGAGATTCATGCATTTATTGTCTAATTACATAACCAAAACATAATAGAGTTCCTCTTCAAGCCCACTGTCGATAAATACGCTCGTCACCGATTTCTCCATACCTCCCCTCCCTTCCCCCAAGGATAGATACATTTGTGACAAATTTGAACTGCCCGCTAGATAATCAATCAAAAAAGAAGCTTGTGAAGCTGCATCACAACAAAATAAATCACAAGTAAAACGACTGATCCGCACAGATAGCATCATGTTTCATTGCAGACAGCGCCTCCCATATTTCAGTGATAAATGCGGATCACTACTTTGCTGATATTAGTCGAGCTTCACATTAGAATATAAAAGGGTGTCCTTGGTGATTGGCATGTTGAGAAGAAAGTAGATCTGCAACCAACACAAAGACGTTATCGGCTCGTGTTCCATAACAGATATAGCAAAATCACCCGAAAACATGCTTGAAATTAAGAGGTCGAACTCTCTGTTGCGTTACCAAATAGGCAAACTCCAATCTTATTTATAGTGAATAATCCCAGTTATTCACATAAACAATTTCTTATCCTTGATGCAAGTAGAGTTGATTAGTTGAACAAAATACTTAGTGCATGTATTTAAAAAGAAATCTCACCCCCAAAATAGTGGCAATAAGAAGAATGATCCCTGTTATCCAGGCCAAGGTGATTCTAACAAAGGCTACTTCAGCGATTATGATCATCTCAGGTGAGAGTTTTGTTTGCTGCAGCGAACGAGCACGTGATCGAGTATTTACTGCGAAATGGAACATATTCTCTTGCTCTGAGTCAACCCAGCCCCTGTGGGCAATGACTCCAACAATTTTCCCTGCCAAAGGGCTAATATCAGTTTCTAAGATCAACGCCGAAAAAGAAGACCCGAACATATAAATTCAGGCAAGATTCATTTTCAAACGGCTGAATATCCAGCCAAACATTCATCATTATTCAAGAAGAATATAACTATACTCCTTTACAAAAAAAGCCGGGCATGAGACGCGTCCACAGGCAGATCAACAATGTACAAACTAATTATGCTCTTCAAGATGACAAGATCATCAGAGATATGATATTAAGTCATAACACAATAAAAGCTTAGGTTAGCAAGTAGTTCGTGCCAATAATTTAAAAATAGGGCATACCTTGGTATGCTTCCTGCAAAGAGTCGAGCATCTTCGATATGGAATTAACAAATACTTCCATTCCACTTTGAGCAATTCCTTCCTTTCCATAGCGATCTTGTAAAGCCTGCCAAAATAAAGCATCGAACAAGACTTGGAATCATGAACTGCCACAAGATGTTTATGTTTGGCCACACAAAGATAGTAGCATACTAATCTTGTCCATTACATAACATCTACCAAAGCACAATAGTAGTAGCTTACCTAAAGCTTATCCTTTTATTTAAGACCTAGATTAGTCTAAAAACAATAGACTGGTCAAAAATATTAGATACAAGACATTTCAGGTTGTATCTTTCTGCATATTACACTCGTTCTACTCGAGAAAAATAAAAGAGATGGAGTCATCCCAACCCCTATCCAGCACAAAATGATGTCAAAGTTCCAGGAGTTTACTGTTTGGGCCAACTTACACATAATTTGGCAGAATTAAACCAATCAGAAGAATACACTTCTGCTGAATTACTGGGTTCCAGAATTATTATAAGATTTAAACACTTAAGAAACAAATGGTTTCAGTAAATTATGGATGACCTTGATTCCATCAAATCTGCCTGTCATAAGCTCTGCAGGATTGCGCTCACTTTTTGTCAATACTTGATGCAACTCCATAGCCTTTTTCATATTACTGATAAGCATTACAAGACTTGTTCCAAATTCTCTGTCAGCTCTCTGTCGAATTCAAAACATATTCTTTGAGCTATTTACAGAAAGAAAGTAGCTACAAGTAACCACTGGAAAAACTAAAAAAGCAATGACCTCTGACATATGAAGTCTCATAAAGGCACCATTAGCAATGGGAATGAGTAACTCCCCGTTCAGTGATTGGGCTGCATCTTCAACATATGATCCACCCAACCAGGATGCCTGATTACAAGAAAACCAAAATCCTCATATATTAAGTTCACAAAGTGCAGGATTCGGTGGGTGGGGAAAAAGAGAGAACTAACATAATCACTTAGTTCTTTATCTGAACATTCAGCATTGCTTGAGACTTCGTTCAGTGACACCATTGAAATCTCATCTTCATCTGCTCAAAAAACACAGTACATCCATAAAATATTCCAAGAAGACAACTGTTGAGGTATATGAAATCACAAAGATCCATTACCTGGAAGTTGAATGTCCACTCTTTTGCTACCTTCAACCTTGACCCTCAGGGTGCTACTAGATGGAGATTTATCTGAGCGGCCAACAAGTTGAGAATCTGTATGCATAATTGCATTGGGTGTACTTTACCACACGGTCCACACGGCAAAACAATAGGACAACAGCATATAAAGCAATTTTGAGAAGCATACCTTCAGCTCCTGTAACCTCAACCATCAACAAGGCACGGGGCCTATCAAATGGGTTGGGTGCAAGCACCTCATTCAGCTACAAAACGAAAGTTGGTAAACATTGACAGCATAGACACAGCTGGTATATGCACAAGATGAAGTATCAATCATACTAGACTGTACCTTGGATGAACTAGCAGCAGAGAGTGTAGAAGGGGGTGCAAAGCCAAGCAACACTGATGCAGTAGCACCAATTTCTAATGGGGAAAGAGAAACAGTCTGCAAAGATTTTATTTCTCATAGTCAAGTAACACTAATTCAAAACCAGGTAATGAAAAGTGAAGCATGAAATTTAAATAGGTTGTCGAATTATATGAATTCAGCATCAGAGATACAAGATGAGAGTTTAAACTGTATAAGAGATTAATATGGCAGCATATTTTAATTGAGAGCTAAACCCTCTATCAAAGACTAAGGCAATATTTGACTATAAATTTCAACGGAAGAATTCAAGATATTTCTGAGGAACAGATCCACTAACAGAATCACTATGGTTCGTGCAGCATTTGCAAAAGTCTAAAGCAGATGGCCACTGGAAGCATCAAGTATTCAAATTAATGACTTTGAAAATGATCTATCAAACTGCAGTGTACATGAGCTGTAGATATTGTAAATCATCCTACAAGGTTTGGCATGGTTACACCCTGTAAATGCTCCTCAAGAAACTCCAAAATACTTCAATTCCTTTCAACCAAAGAGATTACAATACTGCTGTAATGGTTACCCCCTTAAACAGTATTATAATCAGACTTCCTAGATGAGATAAACAAGAGACCGAGTGCGGGAAAGTCCACTATATGCCAATGTACAGTAAACTGAGGGAATACAAGCATCACAAGATGTGATCCAGGTGTTCTGGGAGGTTCTTGGGGTTGGGGGGAACAGAGACATGCGACCGCCATCTCCGTAATCCACCACACAATTGAGCTACTAGCCTTCTTTCGAACTTCACATTGCCTCTAGCCTTCTTATACTACTTTGGCTGTCCATCAAAACTGTGTTCCTTTAATAAGCTTGTAGCAATTCACTAACCCTTGGACATGCTACAGAATTGGCAATCCATTGAAATATTATTTAATTCTTCAGTCAGACATTATTTTCCTGGTCTTTTATAGAAACACATTATTATTTCAATCTAAAACAAGCATATGTTGAAAGTTCTTTTCTAAGCCGTGTTATCGATTTCTCATAAACTGCATTCATAGTGCAGCAAGTCCAGTCATTCTCTTTTGCATCCATGCATCAGAATGAAACTGAGCGTGACCTGAGATTTAGTACCACTTTCCATCTTAATGAGTCATACTAATCCTGAAAGAGAAAAGGTAAATCGAAAAAAGGGGGCAACTTATCTGGATCCATTATTTTTAATAATAAAGCCACAATTTGGGACCTTTTCCATGGTCAATGACTCGACTTGGTACCACAGCGATATTGAATGCATCCATCAAACAATCGCCATGAATGTACAACATTCGAGCTCCGAGGACATAAATTTACAAACTTGGTAACGATTATCGCATCAGAACTCTTTCGAACATTAAAATCTATGCTAAAAATTCTCGCCAGACTTGAACCGCTATATTAAATACTTAGCATACAGACTCAATAATGCACTCAAACATGATGCGCATAGGAAATCCAGAGTTCACTCTTTAATCAAAAAATCTACCTGATCTGATGAAAGGCGAAGATATTGGCGAGTAGGGCTATCGAGGAAAAGAACCGAGGAATCCCCATAAATCACCTGAAACAAATCAACAATTCAAATTCGACTTCAGTATATACACAATTCAGCATTTACGATCAGAAGATCCACAAATTGATCAAACACGCGTGCGTGCGTGCATATTGGAGGGGGAAAGGGTGAGAGAGCAGACCTTGGAGTGTAAAGAGAGAAGAGAGAGGATGAACAGAAGGGAAAGAGAGTAAGCTCTCTGAGGATACATGATAGAGAGAGAGAGATGCGCGATTGATCTGTGTGGTGCGCAACACGAAGATCTGGAAGAAGAAGACGAACACAAGTACACGACCGAGCGACGGCGTTTCGTTGAATTCCTTCGATTTTTTATCTTCGCGTCTCTTGCTATGTATAATAATATATGAATTAATGCTTTTTATTTGAAAAATAGAATATAAGTGTTTTCGATCTCGAGTAGAGAATAGAGAGGGCTCAACAAGATCATCTTTTATTTTAAAGTTATGATCTCGACCAACTTTATTTTCTTTTCTTATACTTTCTTTTAAAATTATTACTTTGGATATTTGGAAATTAGAAGACTACATGAACTAATTTATGATTGGTTCATCATGTCAGAAATTGTTGAGTTTGAAAGGGCTGATTGGTAGTCGATCCACCTATTTTATGATCATGTTGAATCGACTACCGGCTAGCCATTACAAATTCGACAATTTTATCTAATTATACGATAAAGTCACTCAATTTTTTTTAATGAAATAAGAGATGTTATTAAAAAGAAATTGCACACACATACGCCCGATACAAAGCAGACCAACTACAGAAGAAGGTGGGTCAACCCACACGAAAGGGGTAATGTGACTAAAAGCATTATGAACAATAACATGTGTCTTATAGTTGGTCTCTCTTAAGGAGCTATAATTATGTAGTAGGTGCTTACAACCCATAATTATCTCGCCAAATTCCAATCTATCTGAAAATATCGTATTCACCGCACGCACAGTCATGTTGCTGTTCACCCAGAACAACACTTGTTCAAAATCAAACGTTTTAATCTACAAGAGGGACTCATGCAACTCCATGGCTTCTCCTTCATCCACATACGTACATTCATCCTGGAAAACATTGAGCTCTATTGACGATTAAATTATCAGTAACATCTAGGGAAACCATCCCAACTCCGGCGAGATTTTCATGCTGAAAAAAGGCTGCATCAACATCACAACAAATCCATCGATCTTGCATATCGTTGCCAACCTCTGCTTGCTGCAACCTGCCCACCACATCTCATTTGAAGCCTATGTAAGTGATATAGGGGAATATTATATATCTTTTGAAAATTTAAAATTATAGTATATAAATGCATATGATTTTACAATTTATAAACTGATTAAGTTATGATTAAAAAAAAAGTACTCTAATATTAGTATAAGTATTAGAGTGAAAGACAAAAATGTCCTAAATGAGATTTCAAAGGTAAAATTAATTTATTAATATAAAAAAGTAAAAAGTATACATACTTACTATTTTACCAGTATTTCAGAAATCGAAATACTCTGTTGTGAATTAGTGAATTATAGTTATGATTCCCAACTAGAATACTCTCGTTTGTGAATTAAAAGTTTTTGCGTCCAATTCATAACTGTGAGTATTTTTAGTTGTGAATTATTATGGTTTGCCTATAATTTGCACCAAATACTCTCGGTTGTGAATAAATAATTATTTTATAATTCACAACTAAGAGAAACTCTAAGTTGTGAATTAATGATTTTTTTACTATAATTCAAAACCTAGTCTATGCTCGATGAATTATGATTAAATAAGCCTAATTCATGGTCTAGCAATAGCCTACTTATGAATTATGTTTATTTTTCATCACAACTAAGTATTGGCTAAGTTATGAATTATATGATTCTAGTCTATATTCACATTATCTATTTCAAATTAGATATTTAATGGCAAATTTTGAAATTAGTTATGAATTTAAGAATATCAACAATTCAAACATCACAAAATTCCTCTATACTAACATAATACTCCATTTCTCGATTCAAACATTTCTATGGAAAGGTCCTATGAGATTCTCTTTTAATCAATAGAAATCAATCTTCAATTAACCGTTGGTTACTGAAATAATTCCAACAACTTGAATTACAAAAAATGGAAGTTCATTCATAACATCGAATTTTTGAGATACAAGTCAAAACCATAGTTTAAAAATTGCTGCCCCTAGACAATAGAGAGGCCATGAGCTTATTCTTGTTGGCTAGAGAAAGAGAAGTTTCAGGGTAGCAATTATCATGGCAGTGTCCGTTCACGGTTCGGAGGCGGCGGCAATGGCAGATCGTGGTCGTGGCCTTTCGCGAGGGCAGCTTGTTGGATGTTCAACAGCAGCAGCGGCAGAGAATCAGAGACAACATAATTAGAAAATGGGATAAGACAGGGAGAGAGAGAGAAGAGCTAAGAGCTAGGGAGAGAGAATAAATTTGTGAAGAGGGAGACATAATAGATCGGTAGAGATAGTGTAATACCCAAATTTTCCAATTTACCATAAATGACATTAAAACTTAGGAAATAATGAGTTAATACCGAATAATAAGAATTAATTTGGTTTCGTCGTATGGATAAATTAAAGTTTAATTTTGGAATTTCAGTAAATTAATAGAATTTGAGTTGTTATAATAATTTCGATAAATAATATTACAAGAAGTGTAAGTATGATTCACAAATAATCGATATTTATAATATAGGTGTATGTGTTTGCATAATTAATTTGGACATATTGCATCACGTATAACAAATATAGAATATATATGCATTTGGTATATAAGTTTGGAGTGTAATTAATTGGAATTGAATATATGAATGATCTATTTTGTCGATTTTCAATAATTATTTATTTGATTTGATTAATTATGTGTTTTATATTAATTATTATTGTGAAGTATGCATATATTTTATTTATGTTTGAACTCGATTCATGCAAAATTGCAAATATAAAATTTAGCAATTTAATGAAGGAATTAAGCTAAGAAAATAAAACTCAATTACCCCCTAAATCCCCCTAATTTTCGGCTATATCAAGAAGTTAAAGGGGGCTTATCATATTTTATTTTTACCCAACACCTCATGCATGTTTTATTAGGTGTTAAGTGATTAACTTAAATTAGACAATGTTAAGCCAAATGCTACTTATATGGGTGTGTTGGAAAATTGAAAAATAAAATAAAATACACATGGACGCTACCGTCATTCTTTGATAAAAATATTGGAGCAAGTCTCTCTTCGAGAGTTTGTGGTTAGGGCAGTTGTCCACCAATTTCTTGAAATGTGCCCAGCATACATTCAACGACTCGTCAAACCCTTGTTGGGCTCCAGTGATTTCCTTTTTCAGAGCGTTGGTTTTTGTTGAAGCAAACTTGTGAACCAAGAGTTTGCTTCGCCTGAGACTGTGAATGGTAGCACGCCAGTCGGAATTCCTCCTCAATGACTCTTTGTGGTCGTTTTTTAATTCGGCACATCTTGATAAACTCACTCAGGAAGTTGTAGGATCTTCATTTTTCTTACCATAAAACTTGGGTAGTAGCACATTCAACATGGCCCGCTTTATCTCTATGGGTAGGGTTCCTTCTGGTAGCTTTATAGGTGTCGGGGGATCATCGGTCAGATGACATGCCAAGTCTTCCAACCTTGGGTCATCCTCTGGCTCCGCCATGTTTTTCTTTGGTATCCATTTCTCTTGGAAAATTAGGGCAAGCTCCTCTTCGTTCTTGGATAAGGAGTCTTCAGGCAGGGCAGTTGGCAACCCGTCTCTGCTTTACGCTTTCTCTAATGCTGGCTTTTGCTTCTTCAACCTGCTAACCATCCTTTTAATTTCTGGATTAAATGTTAGGTTATGGTTCGAAGATCTACTTATAAAAAAAGGAAAAGAAAAAGAAGAAATGGGTTAGGAAAGATATTTACATAGAACATAAACAACCAAACAATTAACGCCAATCCCCGGCAACGACGCCATTTGATGCGACGCATTGCGTGCAGTTGTTGGGTTGCACACTGCACATATCAAAGGTGATTTATAGTTTCTCACTTCCGATTATATATGTAATATCCCAAAAATCACCCAAAATATTAAAAAGATTAATGCTAATTATAGAATTAATTGAGGGAGATTAAAATTGATTAAAGTGTGTAATTTATCTGTTGGGCCGGATTTTGTTTAGTGATGGGCCGAAAATTATTTAAAAAAAAGAAGGAAAAAGTGGGCTAAGCCCAAACCCAAGCCCACAACACTATCCTATATCTCACTCTCTCCCTCATTGTCGGTCTCACTCTCTTCTCTCCCACAAAACTCACCGCCTTACTTTCCTCTTTTCTCTTCCAGCGCTTCTCCCACTCGCGCTGCTCTCGTCTCTCTCTCGCGGTCACTCTTCCGCCGACGCTTCAGCCTTCTCCAGCCGCGAGGTCCACGCCTCGCCTTGCCGCTCCCTCACCTCGCCCTTCTCTCTGTCGCGGGTCGCGCGCACACACATGCACGACACCGACTGCCTCTGACCACCGCCGCCGTGAATTTAGTTGTCCACCTTCGTCGTCGTCGAGCAAAGGGCGACGCCGTTCGCTTCAGCCCCTCGGTCTCTCCTCCTTGCTTAGCCGAGAACAGCCTCAGCACAGCTTCCTCCCTCGGCTCTTCCTCTGTTCTGCCGGAAACAGCCGCTGTCCAGACATCGAGCTTCGACAGCCACGGCTCCTTCCTCTTCCTCATCTCTCTTGGCTTCCATCTCTCTCGTCGCACACACACACTGTAAATGTTAGCTTCGGTTCAGCTTTAATTCTTCATTGTTTCGTTGCTTTTGAACACTAAGTTTCGATGATATGGATGTTGCTAAATTGATTGATTTCAATTTTGAAAACCGAATATGAAGGAATTGATTGTGCATAAATTAATCGAATTGTTAGATTGTACTTTGGATTGAACTTAAGATTAAATTCTGAGAAAATTGGAAATATGATTGTTGATTGGGAAGAAGCCGAGACCTTTGAGGACTTTGGGAAATTGATGAATTAAAGTCGAATTGTTGTTGAATTTGGGATTGATGAATTAGTTTGCATAATTGATTTGGAAGTTTAATTAAGAAGTTTGAGAATTTGATATGAAATTGAAGCTGGAAACCGAAAGTTGGAAGAAGAAGAACTCACGGTTGTGTAAGAATGAAGAAGAAAATTTAAAGATTTGGGCCAAAATGTAAGAATTGAATTGGGCCTATAACTAATTAAGAATTTGGGCCTCTAATAAGTTACTAGAAAATAAAAATTCAATTGGGCCTACATAATTCAATTAGAAAAGATAAATAAACCATTATCAAGTTATTAGTATTTAATATTCAATAAAATTAAATTAATTTGAATAGATAATTATAAAGAACAAGTGAGGAAAGTTTGTAAAATAATTAATGACATAAAAATATAATTCGACTAGAAAATAAATAAGAATTTGGGCTTACAATAAATTGTTAG
>JAYDZE010060744.1:0-25706 GCA_034509125.1 Monilaria moniliformis | reverse complement strand
CGCCGGTTCCGGTTCAAAAACCGGCGGTTCCGGTTCCGGTTCCAACCGCCGGTTCCGGTTTTTTTGGGCATCCCTAAATTACATATAATATCCTTACTTATTTTTAGTTAAAAAAAAGTTTAGTGATTTAAGATATGTAATAAGTTATATATTTTTAACATATATCTATTATTTAAATTTAATACTAACACGTGCTCCACTAGCACAATGTTATTAGTCGGTGATATTCAGTTACGAAGGTCCCAACAATTTTTTTAAAAAAATAGAAGAAGTATTTTGGTAATTTCGTGTTACAAATATAAATTTTGAAAAATATTATTGAAGAATTAAATAAATTTGAGAATTCAGAAATTTGTCTTCTATTAGAACTCAAACACATGGCTAATTCCACTTTCTTTTTATTATTCTTCTTTATTCCAAGATTAATATAGAAAAATTGTAACAGAAATAGAATTTTTCAAATTTTGTTATATTTATTGTGAGTTTGTGTTTAATTTGTATTTTGATTTTAACAAAAAAAATATTGAGGAAATTATAAAATGTTTTCTTAAGGCCCCCAGCATGAAATGTCTGGCTCGACATTAGTAATGTTCAGGGTGTTTCAAAGACAGGGTCCAGCACATGGTTGATTCTTAATTAGTCAATTTCTCCTCCCACATCCAAAATTTAATAACTAAGTAGATAAATAAATATATGGAAAATAACGTCGAAAGCCAAACCAATGGGAAATATAGTTGGAGTAGGAATTAGCGTATGGGTGTAGGTTTTGGCTTTTGAAGACGGGCGATACCGGTGGTAAATGGCGGCGGCACGCGTGGGAGAATTATGGAGATTTTTATTTTTATTTTTTAGAGTAGAATTATGGAGAAAGAATAAATTTTATCTTGATCAAAAGGGATATTCCTTGTTATCATGTTAGTTAACTCATTGTTTTTTAATTGTTAATTTACAAAATATAATTGAATAAAACAGACTATGTAACTAATTTATAAAATTCACCATAATCTCTTTTACTTGTCAAATTTACATCAACATGTAATTATAAAATTTGCAGCCGTCAAATAGAAATATTAATTACTTCTGCCCGTCAAAAATAGTTACCATTTTATTTGGTTATTCCACATTATTTAACGGGTACCCAAATATCGTAATATGAACTCAGTTTGGAAGAAGACGTTGGTGGATCGTGGATGTTTGGTCGCAGCAAATCTCGTTAGTTAGTGGGCTTGGGCTTAGCCCAAGTAAACTTTTTTTTAAGCCCAAAATAAAATTAAAAAATATCCCACGATTGAGCAGCATAGCAATTTTCATAAAATTCATAATTCACCATAACCAATTAATTGATAAATTACCTAAATGTCCTAGGCTAATAATAATTATATTAATAATGCCACGTGGTACAATAACAAGATGTTAGATCTCCAAATCTGATTACTAATAAATGATTTTAGTTATACATTAAAAAATAATTTAAATATACATATACCCCTATATATATATGGATTAATAAAAGGAATAAATGGTGGAACACTATGAAGCTAAATACACGCCGCTTTACTTAATAAATCGATAATCGGCATTGCATTAATTACTAACACGCAATCAGCATTATATAATGAGATGGTTAACAAACGAGATTGCACAACGGAACAATCACATTCTAAATTACAATAATTAAAGAACCGATTACGTAAACCACCCCACCAGGCCGATTCATGCTCGTACAAAGCCAGATTTTTCTTTAGCAGTTTTTAATTAATGGCAACCTGGCCACATGATAACTGAGAATTATTCCCTAAATTAAAGAGTTTGGAAGGTTTAAATTGTATTAAATAAATTTTTTACTTGCATCTTAGGTACAACGACGATCATAGACTCATGGCCCCTGTTCTGCTCTTCAATTTTAATGCTTCATGTTAAGTTTAAATTAAAAATTTATTTATTTATTATTTTGAGAGAGAAATTAAAGGTTTACTCAATAGGTATATATCACTCTCACTATCCATAATCCCTAATTCCAAATAGCAAACGTGGCTTCATTCTCACCATTTATCCGTTCATTGCCACTTCGCACGTATGCCCACAACATTCGAGACATATCATTTTTTAGATTTATACACACACCGACATATATCTTAAGTTCTTTTTTATTGGCAATTTTGGGTAAATATGCCGTTTTGGGCTAAAAGAAAAGGGAAAGAAAAGATTAATAAGGACAATAAGGAGGAATAGAATAACAAAAGGAATGAAAAGGGTAAAGCACAAAATCAGGCTGGTTCCATAATTTTAGCTTAATTTCGGGGCTATATATACACTAAATTATGAATTGTCAATGAAACTACGAGGTGTATGAATTGAAATATCTTATTAAGTGTGACTAAGAAAATGATAAATTACATTAAATATTCATTAATCAAAATAATGAACCATTAAATCCTTATTAGAATCTTAAATCTTGAATTATGAAATTGCGAATCATAGATAGGTCCGTAGAATGATACTCCATACCAGAAACCAGTGCTTATTAGGACATCAGCAACATAGTTGCGTATGAGGTCGGACATTAGGAGATTGCGGTTCGATTGTGTTTCGGCGCCGGTTCCATATGCGCAAATTGTTGTTCCTATGCATAACTAGCACGTTTACAGGACGTGATGAGTATTACTAGCACCGCCTAGACGGTATTGGACGCGAGAGATTCTCGATACTGCAAAAGTGTACAATGGCAATACGACAGCTCGCGTAAGGTGGTGCTCTGGACCAATTCGACGAGTACTTGCATGTTGCAGACACAATATGGCGGGAATGCCTCAAACGATTTTGTCGTGGGGTAATCAAAGCATTCCACGATACATATTTGAGAATGTCGACAGTACACGACGCCCAACTATTGATGAATATGCACAAGAGGCGTCACTACTTCCCCGAAATGCTAGACAACATCAACTGTATGCACTGATAATGGAAAAATTATCTTGTGCCTACACCAGCGGATACAAGGACTCACATCCGACAATCATCGTTGAAACAATTGTTGACCAATGTTTATAGATCTGACATGTGTTATTTGGCGTGGCCGGGATAAATAATGACATCAAAGTCTTGAACCATTCACATATCTTCAACGAATTATGCGCTGGCAGGCATGACTACTATCTGGCCGATGACATCTACCCAAAATGGGCGGTGTTCGTGAAACTGATTGCGTGTCCGATTGATCCAAAGTGAGCATTGTGTGCTCAAATGCTAGAGGCGGAGTGAAAGAATGTTAGTGAGCTTTCGATGTACTCTCATCACGTTGGGCGATCATGAAACGTCTGACACATATGTAATATCAATCATGCATATTCGACGTCATGTATGCATGTATTATCCTGTATAACATGATATTCGAGGATGAATGAGACGACACAACTAATTTCGCCGATAGTGAAGCCGGCTCTAGCTTGGCAATCGCCCGTGACAATCCATCTCAGGGTGCATCGCTTCAATTCCAAGAGTTTCAAAGTCAACAAGCTTCTAGTTGAGATGAACGAATTCACGACCAACTCCAACAAGATCTAATCGAATAACTTTGGACACGCTGAGTAATTATGTAATTTATTATTTCGATCATGTAGTTATTTTCTTTGTAATTATGTCATTTTTATCTCGATTTGTATTTCTTTTTATTTTAATTATGTAATTTTCAAATTTTAATTATTTATTTTTTGATTTTTAATTATTTATATTAATTTTAGAATATTGCAATTTGAATAAATATATGAAATTGAGTATTAATAAAGATTAATGAATTAAAAAAGTAAATAATGAGATTATATATAATAAAAGTTTGGTTAGATTTCTATGGCTAAATTGTTGGTATATTTGGTGAGATTTGAGATGTGTATGTGATACATAAATAATAGGCTAAATTTATGGAGTTGAATTATAAATGGCCTTATTTCAATAAATGAGTGCAACCGTACGTGTATTGTATAATACACATTACATTAATTACACTTAGTCTTCGCGCAGTATTTGCCATTTGGTACAAAAAGAAAAAACTATTTAATGAATCAATAAAATGCCTTATATTATATCCCCCAGAAAATAAATAGGAGCGGTGAATGCCACGCCTCTGCACTCTATGGGATTCTAATTGCTAAATGACCTCAATTTCTCATTTGAGGGATAAATATTTTTTTACAGGCAAAAGATTAGGTGCACCTTACTATTACTAGTCTACTTTCAAACATTTGGAGCTTACCAACTCAAACTCACCAACTCCCATTTGTTTTGGTGCCTAATTGATTTAGGCTATTTCACTATATATAATCACAAAAAACATTTCCATTTTCCAGCGCTTTGAATAATATTCATTAATGTCTAATTGATTATAAACAGTTTCTAAGCTACCAAAGTCGTAGCTTTTCTCCAAGAAACCAAAGCCTCCTACAATGGCTGCCGTCGCGCCATTAAAGTCCCATCTCCGGCCCGCTCTCTCAAGGCCCTCTCTCCGGCCCGCTGTCTATTCAGGCCCAGTTGGTCTCGCGGCGTCTCATTCGTTCCCGAATTCACAAGTCAATAAATGGCGCAGTTTTTCGTCGACGTACGGCAAGAGGCTGCCGGCGATTTTGTTTGTGGAGAATGGAAGGGAGCGGAGGAGGGTTTGCGCTCCAGTGAGGTGCACGGCGGAGGGGATAGAAAGGGGGCTGTTTGTGGGGCGGAAGGAAGGCGGGTTTGTGGCGGCGGAAAGGTTTAAGGTGGTGGCACTGGTAGCGGCGGTGATGTGTCTGTGCAATGCAGATAGAGTTGTGATGTCTGTTGCTATCGTTC
Organism: Monilaria moniliformis; assembly: GCA_034509125.1. Classification (NCBI taxonomy): domain Eukaryota; kingdom Viridiplantae; phylum Streptophyta; class Magnoliopsida; order Caryophyllales; family Aizoaceae; genus Monilaria; species Monilaria moniliformis. Next base: position 20,888 of record JAYDZE010060744.1, on the reverse strand, counting down.
CGCTCGCCGCCAAATATGGCTGGTCCACTGCTTTCTTGGGCATTGTTCAGGTAACCCAATTTTTTAGTCATTTTTAGCTATATTTTTGGAAAGAAAAATGTGGCATGCAATAAGTTGAAATAAAATAAAAAATGAAGGGTTATTTGGGTGTAATTACATGAACTTTCAGCACTTTTTGATTAATTTTTTTTTTCGGAATTTAAATACACAGATTTAGTGTTCTTATTTTTTCTTGTCACTGATCCAAATACAATAACTTAGTGCTCTATTTGAAAAAGTCCAAATACACATTACGTTGTTGTTGATGTAGGGTGTTGCCATGTGTAAATCAGATTAATTTAAATTTGATTGGAATTGTTGGTCGAGAAAAAAGTTAGAAGAATGGTAAGTTGGTGTACTTAGATTAATAAAGTTTTGAAAAAAAAGTGCCCGTATTTAATGGCAAATAGCCCAATAATTAATTTTTTTCTGGTTGATAAAAGGAACAAAGGGGTTGCCAGGGGAGCTAGTGTGAACTCTAGTTGGTTTAGTGGGGCCGGCGTGAAAAGAGTTGGTTATTTCCTAATTTTCTTAATTAGCTAAGAGAAATCAAGTCGTAACCGTTACATTTGGAGAGTTAGATTTGTTTGTGGTTGTTGGCTTGTTGTGTTTCACGTGGGAAGGTGCTTTTGTGGTGGTTGAGAAATGAGGGGTGGAAGTTTGTAATATCTCTGTACGAGGACTAAGTCTGAACGTTGTCTGAAAACGCATAGTCGCATAGATTCTGAGTCAGCATCTCATTTGTTTTATAATTTAATTAGTTTTTTATAATTTTGTTTGATTTCCTAGCTTACTTGGCTTAGAGTTGAGAGGGATTTTCCTGAATATTTCAAGAATTGATAAATAAAAACCAGCTGTCTTTTGCTCTGCTCAATGGGGTATAAGGGTGGTAGGTGTAGGATGTGGTGATCATAAAAAGTTGAACTCTTGATGCCAAAAAGTAGGTAAGAATGCCAAGAACTGAGATCATGCACAGCTCAATTTGGAAGACTAGAACTGAACATATTGACCGTGGAATAGACTATATCCAATCATTGAATAGTACTAGTCCTGTAATTTCAAAGTTATAAAATGGGAATTTTGGAATGGGAAGGGAAGACTCCAACTTTTTAGGAGAATATCGGCCTCTCGTTCCTATATGGTTGAGAATTAAGTAAATCTAATGTGCTAAAATTTATTAATGCAATGCCTTCATAACTAACAAAGGAGACATAAAGTTTGGCGTTTGATGGGATTTGAGTTTAGGCAATTTTGTTTGCGTTGGAGGTAGAGAGGTAGCTGAAAAGGGAGTCACATGTTGTTCAATCTTCAACCAAACAAACAAGGGAGTATCTTGGTTATGTGAGGTGTGTTAGATTTGTTGTGTTTTTTGTCCAAGAGCAAGAAACAAAGCCTCACAATTGAGAATGAGGTCACTTCTTGAAAGTTCACACGAATAAATTCTTGCTGTTGGAACTTTGTTATCTGATTTTGTGGTTTGTGGCAGCTATTGGTTTCTTTCTATTAGCTTAGAGATGAATGAATAAGTACTTTCAACAATGAATAGGAAGAGTTGTTACTAATATCTTAGTTGGGCTTGACTTGTTCGATGGGGACCTGTTCAAACTTACGATTACTAGCCTGGTTTTAGCTTTCAGCATGGATAGAAACTAACGAATTCAATTAAAAGAGACAATACTTAAAAAATCTGCTTCAGCTCTACTGATATAGGAGGCAAATTGACACAACTTCTTCTCCACAGCTCAAAATGAATGAGAGTATCAAACTATTGTTTGACTAGTATAGTGAAATACGCTTGACTAGGAGGCATTGGACATTGACATATTTGCCAATCTTTTGTTCGACAAGAAAGTCTTTTAGGTAGTTAACTTCCTGAAATTTGAAGAAGAATGTTGCAAAAGAGATGTTTGTTTTCATGGTTTGCGAGTTCTTAGTGCATCTGTATCAATTTTTATACTTGACAAAATGATTGTCAACGTGTGTTTCGCCGTATAAATTTCCACTGCAATCAGATAAATTCAGTACTTTTCTGATCACATGTTGCTACTGCTGCGCGCAGTCATCCTTTCTGTGGGGATACATGTTTTCCTCGGTTATTGGAGGAGCATTGGTCGACAGATACGGAGGGAAAAAAGTAATTGCATGGGGTGCAGCATTGTGGTCGCTAGCAACTCTTCTCACTCCATGGGCGGCAAATCACTCGACAAATAGCCTCTTAGCTGTACGCGCCTTCTTTGGACTGGCCGAAGGGGTAGCTTTACCTGCAATGAATCACCTACTATCAAGGTAACCATTCCTCCCTATTTGTTAGAAATAGGCATACACATGATTTTCCTTGTACATATCATACATTTGGATATTCAACTATTACTATTCATATTTCAAGATCATCGTCAAATTTGCTATAAAGATAGTGCTGCTCTTGAATGTGTGTTTCCTATTAGATGGTTTCCAAACCACGAACGAGCTACTGCTGTTGGATTATCTATGGGAGGGTTCCAGCTCGGGAATGTAGTGGGGTTGGTCTTGGCTCCGTTGCTGATGCAATCTATAGGAATCTCTGGCCCTTTCATACTCTTTACTACCCTCGGGCTTCTTTGGTTGGTTACGTGGTGTTTTAGGGTCACAAACGACCCCCAAGAGTGCGGTTCAATCAGTAAATCTGAACTGCGGTTAATCCAAGCTGGGAAAGCTGATTCTTCCGTCATCAAGGGCAGCCCTCCACCACTAAGGCTTCTCCTATCCAGGCTGCCAACATGGGCTATAATCTTTGCTAATATCACAAATAACTGGGTTCGTCTTCTTTTCTCATTCCGTTTCCACTTCCTTTTCCTGCCCATTCGTGAAGTTAGGCCTCTTGTGGTGATGAACTAATGATGTTCTCTCGAGTAACATAATAAACGTCGAGTTTGCTCTTCAATGCAGGGCTACTTTGTTCTTTTATCATGGATGCCTGTTTATTTCAAAACTGTGAGTTCCACCACATCTATTTCTAGACAATTTCTAGTCTCGTAATCGCAGATCATTGATTAGTGATAGTAATGTTGCTAAAACCTCTTCTGCTGAAATGTTAGGTGTTTGATGTGAACTTGAAGCAAGCAGCTTGGTTCAGTGCAGTTCCTTGGGGAACAATGGCGCTCTCAGGCTACATCGCTGGGTCAGCATCGGACTACTTACTCAAATCGGGCTACTCCACCACGTCAGCAAGGAAAATCATGCAGGTAAACGCTCTATAACATGAAACGAACCTCAGGCTACTCGTTGATCTTGATATTGATACTCTGCTCATGACAGTCAATCGGTTTCATTGGCCCCGGGATTGCATTGCTTTGCTTAAACTACGTCCAAACACCTACAACTGCAGCCGTAGTCTTAACAGCAGCCCTCAGCCTGAGCTCTTTCAGTCAAGCCGGCTTTCTACTCAACATGCAAGTAAGTGTTTTTTTTTGCCTTATTGCATCACAAAGTCTAGAAGACAGCAAGATTCTTCACAACTAATTTGGTTCCGCTTGTTTCATCAGGATATTGCGCCACAATGTGCAGGATTTCTACATGGTACGCACCCGTATACTGTCCACCTCTCCTTTCACTCATGCGATGATATAACTAAGATGGAGCCTAACGAAGGAGCTTTCTTTTGCAGGGATCTCAAATTCGGCAGGAACACTGGCAGCAATCATCAGTACAATTGGGACAGGATTCTTTGTGCAGTGGCTAGGTTCATTTCAGGCATTCTTAACTCTAACAGCATGTCTTTATTTTGCTACAGCAATATTCTGGAATCTCTATGCCACTGGAGAAAGAGTCTTCTAGCTTAGGACACGATCTCCTATAATATAGCATATAATAGGGTAAGTAGATGTATGTAGAATTGTGTCCATTTTTGTTTCTATGGTTTGTTTAAAGGCTCAATGTGTTGTATAAAACCATCGGACAAAGTATATGTATATTGCAATATCATTCTTCTTGGCAAAAAGGCCAATATTTAGGATCATATTAGACCACATTTTTAGGTTTTGATGGAGATGTTTGTCTTGTCTTGTCTTGTCTTGTTGATTTTAACCTTTGAATAATTAATGTGGTAGGTATTGTTGATTTATTTGTCACCACCTTTATGGACTTCTACACAAATAGAATAATTACCACATGATATTTTGTTGGAATATATGAATTATGGTTGATACGAATATGATGTGGTGTGTAAAATCTTGATTAAAATCATTTTTTTTTTTGCACAATATACAAATTTATTTTCATAGTATTTTTTTCAAATAGTAGGACTCTTATTTAAAATAAATAAAATGTGTGAAAATTTTAATTCTTTTTAAAGAGAAGTCTTATTTACATTTAAGCGAAGTCTAAAAAACAAATGTTGACAAGCGTAGAGTTCGAACATGCTCCCCCTCTGACATAAGCCCGATATCTTTACTACTCAGTCAAATGCTCGGGATTGATATTTTTCATACACGTTTATATATAAAGGCACAAGCGCGTTTTAATGGCATAGATGCGGTTGATTCGACTGAAAGTGCACCTAAAAGTAGCTCGCAATAGTACGGGGTCAATGTAGGGCGGTTAATCAACTCAAGTCGTATTCTCTCACATAAGGCTAAGCAGGGCTAGCAATCGTGTTACGCACAGAATACAAGTAAAAACACATTAACGAAGATGTGAGTGAGAATATTCTAACTATTACTAAAAACGTAAATCAAATACGTAGGACTTTGAGAATTGATCAAATAAGTAGGAACTCTAGAGCAACAACCTCATCTCATCGACACCTCATTAACAAGTGAATTAGTTTCTAAATCAATTAACAAACACTATTCAAATCAATTAAGTTTTAAGGAATTCTAACTTTGGCATTTAAGTTCGATTCTTAAAAAAATCAAATAATGCATGGTAACTAACAATTTGGAAATACGTTTTCCATTAATTCTTAACTTCAATTCAACTACAAATGCATACCGAATTCAGTTATTGATCTCATTCATCACAAACACAACTAAACATTGGTCAAATACTCAAACCGATTGAATCGAATGAAATCACCTAATTGATATGCACATGAGAACTCAAATCGAATTCTACACCCTAGATAAAGATTTAGTTTATGTCAAACGTAGACAAACCAAAATTAAACCATAAATCATTCATTATCCTTATCCAATGAGTTCGAAATGAAAATAACTTACAATCCAAATTGATTTGAAGTAAAAACAAGTCATACGATGATTACAAGCTTCAACCTCAAGTTAAAAAGTGACAAGTTATCAAGTTGTGATGTTTTCTAAGTCCATAGAATGATAACTATAAAAATGGTTTGAAAATGACTTAAAAACTTGCCAAAAACTGCACAGGAAACTGTCCGCCAACCCCGGCTGGACGCTTGTGCTGTCTGAGCGCACGACCCTGGTTGGGTCTGCTCATGTTACCTGTGCGCACGAGATTTTTGTTTGTGGTCGTTCTTCTTCGTTAGAACTCTGATTTGCACAACGTTTTCGCTTATGGACTCGTATCGCATTGTATTTCGATCCCATGAAATCAGGACTCCTCAATTTACTCTTCATGTTAAATCTATTTTGTTTGTAATTATGCAAATTTGCGAGAAGAATGAAGTTATTCTGAATTAAGGAATTAAAGCTAACAATACCAAGATAAATCGGTGTACACAAGTTACAAACAACAAAAAATAGTACCAAATAACGGTTAACCGAGCCCAAGTGCACCTCAAAAGAAATTTATCGCCTCTTCTCTTCGTTTTTATAATTTTTATTTTTATTTTTATTTTTATTTTTATTACTTTTATATTTTTTATATGATTTTTTTTTTATCTGTTGATGCTATTGATGTTGGATGATCGTTATCTACTATTTTCTTGGTGGTAGATTATTTAAGAATTTGGTCAAAAGTTGTCCTTATCAAATAGTTGTATTTTCATGTTACTTTCAAATTCAAATACATCATGTGAAGTAAACACGAATATATTTAGACAATAACCACGTAGCGATAGCGACATAGCGTGGTGGTACACAATCTAGATTTCGTTTTATTTGGCTCGTTGAAATCAATGATCAAAGCTGAATTCAATAATTTAGAAACCTCGAATTCTGCGAACAATGTTGTGAGATCGAGGTTATTATATGCAGAATATGAATATCATGAAGGATTCATCACCTTCACACGCCATATAAATAAATAAATAAATAAATAAAACCAAGTCCTAATTTTTGGTGAAACTTTCATGTACCCCTCAAGCCTACGCTAGAGAGAAATGCATTTTCTTGGTTAAACTTTCGGAAATTTAAATAATATTTCACAAATAGCTGACGCTAGAGAGAGAGAGGGCCAGAGGAGAGAGAGAAGCAGCAACGAGACAAACAATAAAAAGAGTTGAATAGTGAATAGAAGAAACAAGAGGTGGAGAACCAATCATTGATTTGCAGCAACCTCCTTTCATCACACAAATCCCCATAAATATAATCTATGCCGGGAAATACAAAGTAACATCTGCACTTCAAATCAAAGCCCTCAAAGATTCAAAGGCGACCCCTATCAATTCACAGCGCTTGTTTCTTTCTAATCGATCGCGACTCAAAATCACAGAGAAGTCACGACTTTGCAGAGCAAATTCCTAACTCCCCGATTCGAATTCCTTCTCCAACGCCATTAAAGATTCGATTTTGATAACAATTCCGATCTGGGCTCAGTTCGAATCAGCCATGAAAGATATGAATTTCAGAACCATGGAAGAATTCTGGCCATTTTACGTGAGCCAGCACTCGAAACCGGCGACGCGGCGGTGGCACTTTGCGGGGACCCTTTCCAGTATTCTGTTATTGATATATGCAGTGATGTTCAATTTGTGGTTTTTGATAGTGGTGCCGCTGATTGGATACGGTTTGGCGTGGTACAGTCATTTCTTCGTTGAAGGGAATGTTCCTGCAACTTTTGGGCACCCTTTTTGGTCTTTGTTTTGTGATTACAAAATGTTTGGATTGATGCTCACTGGCCAGATGGATAGGGAAATCAAGAGGCTCGGGAAGAGGCCCGTGTTGCAGCCCTATTAGTGTTCTGTTGCTTTTAACTATTTGGATATTGCTTCCAACCTTGTGTTTCCATGTTTTCAGTATTTTTTCTTGGATTTTGTTCTGGATGATTGCTAAATATAGCAATTCTATTTCTTCCATGTTTTGACTATCTAGTTGCAAATATTTCAATAAAAAACCCCAAAAAAATTGGAATCCACGTCTATTTTGTGCACCCTATGGTGAGTCATGTTAATTGAACAATTAGATAGCCTTCCAATTTTAGATTTCTTCTTGTAAATAGGCATAATGCAGTTTCCAAATGCCACATTAAAACAGGGCAGCAATGAAAAATGTGAAACCCCTTCCTTCACAAAATAAGACCAGAAAACAGATCAAATAGAATCAATTTCAAAAATTTCATGAGCTATCATGTATCAGATTTTCTGAGCATTGCGTTACAAAGTGTCCTCACAAGCAGGCAAGATTAAGGGAACAAGTTTCCTCAGTCACAACTTCGCCTTTATATGCAATTCAATCAGCCAGCAACTTCTCAGAGGAAATTTTGGTTTTGCAAAACATCTTGATAATTTAAACTTCATGTGCATACCATGACAGAATTTTACCAGTTAATCCACTTTCATCGATTATGCCTCTCCCAAGAGTTTCTTGCAAAACCGTGCTTCGACTTCTTCTTTATAGCTGATGCCAAGTCTGTGTCAGATATCCACTTATAAAGCTCTATTTCACAAGTCAGTGTTCCGCGAAAATGATGGCAACGGCATGGCTTCTTGGGGACGCAGGATGACGAGAATGCCAAACATTCCGAGCATTGGAAGGACAAGAAGCCACTTCAAGAGTTTGTAGTAGTACATATGGAACGTAAGTGAAAAATCATCTGAGAAATAGATCCCGTTCCGGTCAACCATCTCCACCATTACAGTTCCAGCAGTTCTTACACCTACTGTCGGAAGTTTAATCCTATGTGTCCCAGGACGATTAAAGATCTGGTTTTGCTTAATCGTTCTCTCTCCTTGGTAATTGCCAGGAACCAACAAACTAATCTATGATTACAAACAAAGACATGGGAAGATTACAAAACAGATAACAAAAAAGATACAGACGTGTGGTATACAGAGACAGAGTAACATACCGTGACATTATAAGGTGCTTGGGAGCCAGATGGAAACCTGTATCTGTCGAAAATCTCAACTTCAACCCAGAAGTGCTTCCCTTCTTCGTCTCTGAAAGCACGTGATGAGGGAGTAATATAAATTCCTTGGCGATTGTGCCGATGCGCTGCATTATTTCTCCCTTGATTTGGTGATCTCCAAGCCTGGAATTACAAGATTTGAAAGAAACTGAATAAAATCTGCCAACAATTGCAAACAGGCGATATTGTTCAGCTATTACCTTGAGAGGATGGTGTGGTGAAGGGGTCGAAAAACAGAAGACATTTCCATTCATGGTGGCAACTATAAGATCAAGGTCGTCCCCACCATCTATATTGTCAGCCAAAACCATGCTATATCTGTCATAGAACAAGAGTTGTTTTGGGTGAATAGACAAATAGTAGTAGTTCAAAAAATGGGCAGTCATTTGTAGCGCTCCAAATTATCTTACGCTGTTTCTCCAATATCCACAACATCAGCACATGATGTAGGGCCGTCTATGAGGTATAAATACCCATCAAATGATGTAGTAACAATCGTGAGCCCCTTCTGCTTCTCCCCTCGTTTTTTCATGTCAACTAGAAGAACTTGATTCATCACTCTACCATGTGTTCTATAAGGATATGGTCGTACAATCGATCCATCCTTGCCACTTAGAACATATATGTTTCCAGATAGAGTTGGCACAACAACATCTGTGTGACCGTCACCATCTACATCTCCGATGGTGGGCCCCTGTAGAAAACAAGTAATTGCTCATGAGTGTATGTATAGGTTGAATACAACCATATTTAGGAGTCAAGATATCACAGATTACCTGTGGAACAAGGCTCTTCACATGTGTTACCCAAATTTCTTTTCCTTGTGGAGTCCATGCAGCAACATTTCCATGGGCATCAGCAGTGACTAATTCAATTTTCCCATCATCATTAATGTCAGCTGCAACAACTGCTCCTTGAATTTCAGCCATCTCAAGGGGAAACTTCTCTCTAACTTTGCCTGATCAGTAAATTAGCGGCCAAGTAAAATAACAACAATATATGGAAGGATAAGAGCCAATCAAAAACAATAACAGTAGGAATACTCGCCATACTGCCATAGCATCTCAACTATAACTAGATACCATCAGATCAACAAAGATTAAATTCACACAGCTGGCCATGATCTACGAATGACTTTTTCAGGTCTAAGATAGCATTATTTCCATTTGTGCAATACATTACCAGTTAGCCATTTAAGCGAACCAAGAACTTTCTCTACAAACTGTGGAAAAGTCACTTACATATATTTCTTTCATATCCACTAGAGATAATAAATTGACTTGATTGGAGATTACATAAATCGGAAATCTTACAAACTATTGCAATAATAGATTCTGGAGAAAATTTATCGATAAATTCCATGCAAGTAAATATAATTCAATGATACTAGAACAAGCACCTTTGTGGTCCAATACATAGAACAAGCCAAAAGAAGTGCCAACTAAAATGTCCAAGTTTCCATCACCATCCAGATCAACAACTGTAGGAGAAGAATAGATGTAGGCTCGGAACTTTTCAGTTTCAGTACTCATATCCAATTGTGCACTCCATTTAACTTGCTTTGTATCAAGGTTGAAAACTACAATGCCACCAGCAATATATTTTCCAATATCAATACCACCAAGCTCCTTCAAATGTTCTGGATTGTCATAATACCTATCAAATTTCATACAAATCAGCTGAAAATACCCGTGCAGGCAGTTATACTAATAGCAACTATTAGAAACACAAGACATGGATAAAGAAGCAAAAACTTAATCATACTTCCCAAATATCAAAATAAAGCCACAGCTTCAAATCTCAGATCATTCATTAATATGAGTATTGCTTCAAAGGCAACTTTGAATATTGAGCAACACGAATAACAGTTACAGAAAAGAAGAGCAAAAGAAATAGTGTTGAAACCTACTGATCAGTTACCCAATACAAATCTAGAGATGATCATTTTATAAAATAGATGCTCAGGCACAACAGAGATTTAGCTAAAAGTACACTACAGAGGCTCAAATAAAACTTATCTGCTCAGAAAGTCACCTGAATAAAGCATGAAGAGGCTATAAATAGAGAGATACCTTACAGGTAGAGACAAACTTACTCGTGGTCGAAGAAGTAAGAAACTGCAACAATCATCTCAAAGACACCATCGTGATCTATGTCTGCTATGACCTGAAGTTGATTAGAACCAAAATGAACAGTGTTATCCAAATTAACAAAGAAGCTGACAAGAAAAAGCTTCAAGCATTGCTATACTTACTGGAGTGCACAAGACATGGGCATCTATGTGAACATAATCTTCCAATTTCTCATGTTGTGATTCAGTCCATTCCTCCTCTCCCCACAAGGTTTCATCAACATAATCATCATAGTCATAGTTATACTCATCACCCAACTCATCAGTCTCCCTGAACAAGTCAAATGAAGAATCAGCTTCTGCTTCCAGACCTCCCTCATTTTCTACAGTTGCGGCATGAGAATCCTCATTGCCTTTTGTATCTTTAACTTCAAGAAGCCTCCTTCTTGCAGTCTTTCCACTTTCTTCACCACTAGCTTTCTCAGACCCAGAAGCAGAAGATGTATCATTTGTTTGTGGTGGTATCCTGATGCCTGCACCTACTGGACTGTCATTCTTTTTGTCTTCAGAAGAGGTTGTGCTGTTTGATGTGTCGTGATGAACTTCTTCCGGGACAGAATTAGATGAGTCATGGTCACTCGCTGTGGATTGGGAGGTATTTGCAGCAAGTGTGCTCCCATTCAGCTGACTGTTTTGAATATCAGAAGAGATTGTGTGGTTTGATGTGTCATGATGAACTTCTTCTGTGACAGGATTTGATGAGTCATTGTGACTTGTTGTGGAGTGTATAGTATTTGCTGCAAGTGTACTTGCATTGGGCTCTGAGAAATAATTCGCATTAGAGATAAATTTTAAAAAATATACACTCCCAAAACAGCAGCATATATCCCACCACAGGGCTGAAGTACACTATGCTTCATGGTTAAGTTGTCTATAACACAACTTTAATAAGATGGTTTGCCTACTAAAAAGAGGGATTTAAAGAAATTCAAATGGAAAAGTTGCCAGATGGCAGCACTTATCAATTTATTCTTTGAGAGAGAGAACAGAAATGACAGCTAAAAAGTCAAAATCTGTATACTGGGTAATTTTACGAAATACCCTGTATGTCCATAACACTGAGAAATTAAATTATTATCCTGAGCAGCAACCACATTAAGAAAGTTCTAACACAAGATCGCCATAGCCGTTCTTTAAAGCATCATGCAACCACAATAAATAATCACATTTAGGATCTCAAAGAAGTTGATTTCACAACTATCAAAGTCACATGATACTTATTACTTAAATGACAAGGGAACAAACTTACGATGTAATGACTCCATAAGAGCCTCCTGGATCAATTGGTCATCATCAACATCTGGATGGGAACGATCAGCAGGATCTGGAAGCAAACCAACATGCCAATCCTTTTTAACTTTGAACCTTGGAATCTCCAGTTTATCTGACATCATGTATCCTGAAACCCTATTTTAAGAAATGAGATTAATAAGCTAAGTCAGGATAACTATAATTCCATACAAAAGGGAAGCATTTAGCGTAAGCAGCAGTTACCTGAAAAAGAGCACTTCACCGTTGTAGGTGGCTAAAGCAATTTCTCTGACACCATCCTTATCAATATCGAAAAGAAGAGGACTAGAGTGGACTGTAGACTGATGAAAAGCTGGCCATCCTGATAAAGTGTTCAATTATAAACCAACATCATTCCTTATACAATAGGGATCACTATCAGTTATTTGATTTTTTATGCATCTCTCCTTCTAGATATATACAAGAAGATTATTCAATCTAGAATATACCTTAAGCTCTGTTCGTAATAACACAAGAAATTAAATGAATTGTTAATGGCACTACCTGGTAATTTATCTCCATCAGATCCTTCTAGGACTTCCAAGTAATGCACAAAGGAAGGAACTACGACTTCAAGCTTTCCATCGCTGGTGTATATAATATATATGAGAACATACCAAGATTCAGATGTCAAAGCAAATAATTAATAGATAAACTCCCATTATGAGCAGTTAAGAAAGCTCATAAAATTCAATACATACACAACAGGCCAATAACCTGTTAAAAAGATCATATCTTTTACCATCTATACATTTAATCCAACCTAGGTGATTTTGCATGGCATCAATTTTCCATAAGGGGAAGTGAACGAACATGCAGTGTGCAATTAAATATTCAATAAACGTGGGACAGATTACTCCTATTCCTTCCATCACCTGTTAATATCTGCAACCAAGGGAGTTGCATATATGCTAGAACTCACTTCAGCCTGCCACCTAAGTTCCAGATGCCGAGGGCATTGTGTATTCAACAGCTCGTCCTCATCACTATCCACAGAGAAATTTTATACATCACTTAACTCTTCAACAAAGTTGCAAAGTGAAATGCACGAATTAATCTTTAGGTAAAATTATAAATCAAGAAGAAACACATACATTCGCTTTACACTGATTTGACACTATACACACCAATAATCAAATTCCGCCACAAACAACAAGAACCCATTAAGATTGAAACCACGAGATACCATTAATAGTTAGATTTCGGGAGGGGGGGGGGGGGGACTTACAAAGTGGGGTAACCAAGGGCATCATCAGTAGCCTCACGCTCTCTAAATTTGTTCGTTTTAGCCTCCTCCGATTGAGATATGCCATGATCGAAACTCAAACACAACACGGCAAAAACAAGAAAACTAAGAAACGTAAAATTCCAAGTTTTCATGAATTAGGCGCAAGAACTTCCACGATTTGAATTGTCCGAAACAAAAAATTGAACAAATTAGGGCAAATGACCAAGAATTGTGTGTAGTCAAAGCCCTAGTGAGAGGTTTGGAGATCTGAGAGAAATATAACAGTCTGAACAGAATTGAACTTACAGAAAACCCATCAATTTACTATTTCCTTTATTTCCCCTTCTACTTTTCTATAAAACGGTCGGGATATGTAATTTAGGTACCCTTCTAACTTTCCATAGTTAGCATTTGTGCTTGGTACATTTCTAAATTGAGATTCCGAGGGTAGCATCTAAAATTCACTCTCCTAAATTTTCAGTCACAATTTTATTATTCACATTATGTCATTACATTCAAATTCAGCCACAAACACAAATAATTCAATTATAAAATTTCAACAACAATTTTATCTTTTCAATTTAGTATTTTTCTATTAATCTTTAATTTCATATATTTATTTAAATCATAATATTTTTAAGATTAAAATATATTATTAGCATCTTTAAATTCAATCACAAACACCAACAAGTCAATTGTAAAATTTTAGTCACAACTAATTTTTTGAATTTAGCATTTTTTTTATTAATCTTCCATTTTATATATTCATTTATAGTTTTATAATAGTCTATGGACAATTGAGTTATCTGATTTTAAATCATTTTGCACTTTTTTAAACAAAATGTCTTCTTTTTTTTGCTCTCTTTTTCATCTTTCACATACTTCTCTTTTTTTTCTTCCTTCCTAACATTCTCTCTTCTCTCTCTCTTTTGCAAACTTTTATCTTCTTAGTAAGCTCTCATTCTTAAAACTTCAGTCAGAATTTTGCTGTTAATAATGAAATTCCTCGTGTAAAAGCATGTTGTAAACCGCACTGAAGTGAGAATCGCCGGACACAAATTCCGGTCGGTCCCTGTTTGCGACTCTCACCAACCTATCGCATTAGCCTTTCCCAAGTTGGGAACGACCACATCTGAATTGTAAAACAACAGTTTTATAGTTTGCATCATTGATAACTGAATGATTCAATCAAAAATTTATATAAAAAAAGAAATGCGAAAAATAAATTGTTTGGAGATAATTAAGCTCTACACGTGTTATTGATTGCTTACATGTGGACGATAGGACATAGCGGCGACGCAGAATCTGCAGTGGCTAAGGCGGCGAGGGAACGGAAGGAAAAAGGGCGGTGATTTAAGTAGCGTTTTAAATTATAGAGTGAACTTCAAATTTAATCTCTGAAAATGAAGATTGTACCCGTGATTTTTGGAGATAAAAATGCATATTTGTGGTCCATAAAGATGATGTTAATATTATTTTACATTATTTTTCATTTTTATCTATTTTTCATTCAAAAATGCTCATCAACCCTTTAAGGGTATAACTGTTTATTTTCAAATCCACTTTTTCATACCGCAGCCTACTTTTATCATCTCTCTCTTCAAACATATAATTAAACTCATCTCATTCTTCCCTCTTCTTCACTTTACTTCACTTAATTACAAATAATTATTCCGTATATTTACAAAAATATGTTTTTATATTTATTATTCTTTTTACTATCTATATAGCATATTCCTTGCTTCCTACAAGAAGAATATTTTGCATTTAATGATTTACGAAAATAATTCATTTTTTTTTTCAACAAAAAGAATATTTTGCATTGTTGTGTTTATTAACTTCTATTTATGGGCTACTAGATTTTACATTTACATTATTTAGAATGGTCATTCCACTTGCACTCTATTTATTATTGTTTTGGTTTTATATTATACTCACTCATATTTATAATATAAGTATTTTAAAAATATTAAATATTTCATTATGGTCGCGAATGAGTTCACTATGAAGTAAATAAGAAAAAATATTATCTTAGGTGCGAATGGATTTACTTATCACATTGAAATAAATAAATAGATAAAACCTAAAGTCTCGTGTAAGACTAATTTATATATAAATTTGGATCCAAATACTTGAACCATTAAATCCTTCTACATAAGTTTGTGTACATAAAAAGTATATTGTCTTAGAAGGTTAGATTTAAATAACTTAATTGTAATTTATTTTTGAATGAATTTTAATTTTTCTTCAAATAATAGGCAAATTCAATTAACTTTTAGGTACATCTAAAAGTAACTTAATGATGGGCTATGAACTTCAAATTATACTTATTGCCAAAGTATTAAAAAAATCATACTCCATAGTCATTTGCTTTAGAAAGACATTATTTCTATAGTTATTTTTTAAATCTAGAATCAATAATTAAAAATCAAGTACCCGAAGTTTGCTTAAATATAATGGCAGGCACTCAAAATGTAAAATCCATGGAATCAATAATCACAAATCATGCACCAAAAGTTTATCTAAATATTTTAATAGGTACCCAGAGTCTAAAGTCCAAGAATATTTAATCACAAATTAGGTGTCCAAATTAAAACAAAATATCATATGCAGTACCCACCTAAATTTTCCAAAGCTTTCCCTTTTATATTATGTTCTTGTTTTGTTTACCTCATCTTTCCCTCATATTTTATAGTACCCAATCTAAAATTAGATAGAAATTTTTTGCAGCAACCACATTCAATTTAAATCAATGGACTTAAGAAGGGAAAAAGTCATTTTCCAAAATACAAGTTAAATCAAGATTATTGGATGTGATACTCCAATTGACTTGTAATTGAAGTATTATAATCAGGTTCATTTGGAGTGCACTTTTAGTTTTTTACTTGTTAAAATTATATATGCATGTATGGCCAAATAAAATCAATACATAGACAAGTAAGTGGCAGAAGTGGACTCGAAAAAAAAATTCAAGCTTCATCTCTTCTCACAAGATTGAAGAATGATTTGTGAATAAAATCAAATTGGCACATAATTGCCTCTTTTGGACAAAAATGGAAGTGACTAAAACACCAAACTCCATCCAAACAATATCCACCAAAATGTAGAGAAATCGAGATAAATAAAGAACTATTCTTCTCAAAATATTGATTTTTTTATCTGTAATCGATATTTTCAACATTTCGAAATGTTCACCATCCCTACACGATCATCTTCTGGAAAAATTGACCAATTTGGAGATTACAGTGCCCCAATCATCGAAAATTATCCACATTCGCCCAATTCTCAGTCTCCTCATCAAGATTTGTCTCTACCATATCCTCCTCTATTACTCTGTAACTCAAGCATAATGACGCGAACATAACGCCATTACTGTCATCCATTATAGGTTTGTTCCCCACCCAAAGATAGAATTCTCAATTCTTGGCCTGATCCATGGTGGTGACCTCGACGCGGCCGCCGCCGCGAAGCATCTGCGCTATCCCACTCTGAGCGAGAATGCGTTCTTCTTGGTGTCGGTGATGGTAGCGCTGCTATAGAGCATGACAGCGTGGTCATCAGCCATTGGAGATATGTGAGATATAGAGCATAAATAGAAATGGGTGCGTGTCGAAAATGGAGAAGTTTAAGAGAATATGTTTGATATATATATTTGAAGAGAGAGTGTGTGTCATGATAGAGAAATAACAAAAAAATAAACTTCCTACGAGAGAGAAATAATAAAAAATAAACTTCATGCAACAGACCAAATGTGTCAGTTAATAAATAGAAGTCAATAGATACAACAATGCAAAATATTCTTCTTGTAGGAAGTAAGGAATCTACTACATAGTTAGTAAAAAAAAAAATACAAAAATATATTTTTCATAAATATAAAGAATAATTGTTGGTAATCAAGTGAGTAGAGTGAAGAAGATGGAAAAGGAAGATGAATTTAATTATGTATTTGAAGATGGAGAGACAAAAAGTAGGCTGCAACAACTTTATGTCTAATCAAGAAAAAATAGATTTGAAAATAGACTACATGCATGTGTGCTAGCCATGAAAAAATGGATTTGGAAATAGACAGTTATATTCTTAATAGGTTGAGGGACGTTTTTGGAAGAAAAATAGGCCAAAAAGTAGAAAATGACCTGAAATGAAATTAACCCAATTTTTAGGAAACCGCAAATGTGCATTTTCAACTACAGAGACCGCAAAAGTGCAAACTCTCATCTTCATAGACGAAATTTGAAGTTCGCTCTAAATTATTAAACCTTAAAACTGACAAATGCATCTGCATAAATTCACTGAACCATTTTCACAACGATAAAACCTTAATTTGTTAACCGTAAACCTTAAGGGCCCTTTTGGTAGGGCAGTTTCACCAAGTTAAGCAGACTAAACTAGTCTATTCCTCATGTTTGGTAGGCAGTGCTATTAATGAATGAAGCCCGCAGGCCCGCGCAAGCCCGCATCGGCCCGGTGTTTGTACACGGTTTACACCTTATTACTTAACCTGTGAAAATGGTCGGTTAGGTGAATTTGTTTGTGTTTGTACCCAGTTTAAAAATTTGAAATCCCGTACTTGCCCTTTTGTTCTCCACCACATCTCTTCCAGCCAGCTTCGCCCCCATTTTTTTCAGAGGTACAATTTCTGGATTACCTCCTTCAAAGACGGCGTGACTTGGATTCCGATCGAAGATCTGTTCAGAGTGTAAGTTGATTGTGGATTTCAGTGTGTGGTAATGGAGCTAGGTAATGTTCGAATACTGTCGGTGTTTGTCTGTGGAGCTAGTTTCTCAATAACGCCAGTCCTTATTTGTGAAATTCCAAAATCTTAGCGGGGTTATGTGGTTTTCGTACTGATAAATTGAATTTCACAAAGGTATATGACCCATCATATACCTTCGATCAAATTTTATGGGTTTGTTGCAAGCGTAGTAACTGTGTGTGTCTGAGCTCGATATTAATGAACAATTTTGAGCTACTGTTAAATTTTGTTTGGGGTGAATGATGTCGGTTGGCGAGCCGTAATATATTGCTAACTAGAAGAATTTTTATACGCTTTATTACAATATCCGCGCGAGTTGTATTATGTCTTCATCCTTTTGAACTAGCTTCCAACTTTTTTGGCACTGGGCAGTGTATGTGTTTGATCTGTTCCATACGCGAAAATGCCGCTTCTTCGTCGTACTCGCTGGTCAATCTTTTCATTAATACAGCAGCTCCAGCGGCAGAAGCGGTTTGAGCTAATGTGGTCGATAATTATCGTTAATCTTATATCGAAAAGAAGGAAGCATTTTAAACGTGGTCGACCAATTCGCACTTATGACATGATTAGTAGAATGCCTACACAAGTCAAGTGCATGAGTAGATTGGTTGGAGTGAATGATTTTGATTGTATAGAAAAAATCTTCTGTAGAGATTGGACCGCACGGCCACCCGCGGTTGGCAGTACAGCCGCGGCTGGGAATAAGTTCTGCACCCTTTATCCAGCCGAGGTTGAGCCTCCATCCGGGGTTGGGTGCGGCCACCCGCGGTTGGCAATCCAGCCGCGGCTGGGAATAAGTTCTGCACCTTTATCCTGCCGAGGTTGAGCCTCCATCCGGGGTTGGGCGCGGCCACCCGCGGTTGGCAATCCAGCCGCAGTTGATTCTCCCCCAACTTAGCGGGTGTATTTTGGTCATTGTGTGTCTCTTTCCTACAGCTCTGTCTTTGATACCAAACAGAAATTATAAATAAATGGGACTACAAAACGGTCAACTAAACAACAAGCCAATCTGGAAAATCTGGACTAAACAAACTTAATTAACGAGTGTTTTAATTAACTGGTCATATATAGTAAAGCTACCAAAAGGGCCCTCATAATACAAATATGCATTAGAAGTAAACTTTGACAAATTGTGCGACTATTTGGAAAGTGCGTTCTTGACTAGTGTAAAATTTAGACCTATAGCACTTGAAAAGCTAATTTTGTGCCACTTGCAAAGACTTTACGTACTGTTATTCTAAAAAATAGTAATACAATAATAAAAAAATCTCTCTTCATTAGATTATTTATTCACTAGCTTCCCCGCCCTATCAATAGCTATCAAAAACTTAATTGCAATCAACTTTTAATTGCAATAATTACTGCCAATTGGAGTTGATTTATATTGCAGGATCCTCGTCAATGCCTTTATTTGTTTGGAATATAAGTATTAACATTTATTATATCAACCATTGTTAGTTAAACAAAGTAGATGTGATATGATGGGGTTAATTTTCACATCACGGTAGTCACAATTTACTCAAACTTATCCTTTTAATAATTAATTGTGATGCATTGCCGATAGGGACCATAATTGGCCTCCAGAAAGGGTGTGAATGCACGATGCAATGTGTACATGTGTGATATAACAAATGGGTGGATTCATTCTGGGTGCCAATTTTTTCACATTGATATTAATCATTTTGGCAGTTTTTTTTCCAAAATTTTTACGATATATATATATAGAGGTGTCATTTCTTATTCCAGAACATAGACTGAATGAAAATCGTTGATTTCGAAAATCTAAAGGATGAAATAATGATACGTGTCATTTATATTTATTTAATTTTTAATCAAAAGGGTATTTATGTCTACTCAAAAAATTCGACCAATTATATTACCCTTATTTTTATGGGATGTGATATTATAATTAATGAGGTGGTTATACATGTAACTGATAATTAAGGAAATCGTGCATTGATTCAGGAACTTTATAATCTTATCCATAATCTTCTCGGATTTGCCATGATAAGTTTTTTGAAATAATGAGGATCCACAAACGTTATAATGACATCTAATATGGTGCGTAATGACATTCATATTACATTATGTTTATATTTGCTTATTGTTGTCGTTCAAACATTTAATTATTTTTTATATAGTGATATAGAACACAAGGTATAATGATATATCAAAAGTTTGGTAATAATATAGTAATGACACTATGTGCTCAAATCTGTGGTTATTTTAATAAAATGCATATCATTACATAGTTTACAATGAATCATCATAAGAACCCTATAATATCATTGTATATCATAAATATAATCATTACACGCAGTCAAGATAGTTCTATCCTAATTTTCATCATACTATATAGACAATATCATTATTCAGTTAAGATATCATCATCATATATTGTCAATATATTTTCGTATAATTAATCTTCATAAAGCATAGATAACATCGTATATATTGTCTATATATTTGATTCCTATTTTTATGGGATGTGATCATTCCATTAATAATGTGGTTATGGTAACTGGCGGATTTTTAGGTATAATAATATATCTTAGAGTGGATTTAGGAGATTACGTACCTATTGTTACGCAACTACCTTAATTAATGCATTTTCGAATTTAATTAGTTTGACCATTTAACCTTATGGTGATATTGTCGTATAACTATAATGATACGCGTGATAAATAGATCACAGCCTTTGATTTTCAAATTTAATAGTTAATAATTGGTCTTAGTTATGCATTAAGGGTATGGTTTGACCCTAATGCATCCCAACATATATGGCTGTGTTTGGTAGCCTTCATTAGAGGCTGATAAGTTAAATAATCTTCTTGCAACAGTTATAATCAGATGTTTGGTAGCCCAGTTATAATTTTGAGCGGCCCGACAGGCCACAGATAACTTATCGCGGCCCGTCTTCTACAGTGTCAAAAAAACACTATTTACCACTGTTGGACACTACATTAGTATCGCACCAATTCGATGCGATATGGGCACTGTTTCCTCCAGATTGCCACTGTTGCCCCTCTCATTTTTTATGTCACCCTTCGGCCAACTCTCATCTCCCTTCTCTCTCTCTCTATCTGCAACTCTCTCTATCTCTATATCTATGCAACTCTCTCTATCTCATTCTCGCGACGGCTTCTGGCGGTAGTGGTGGTATGGTCGACCTTTCTTCCGCACCATGGCCGCCGTCGCCGGTCGCA
>JAYDZE010060633.1:0-25723 GCA_034509125.1 Monilaria moniliformis | reverse complement strand
GAGGCTGACACTAGTGAATTGGATGGGGAGGACGAGTATGACAATACGGAGTTTGTTGAAGGTGTTGAGTCCTCGGCGGAGTGGAATCGCAAGAGAGACGAAATTTCCAACGCAATGTGGCTGCAAGTTTGTTCTAACATACTTCAATTTGTTAGCATATTTCATTTGTTTCATGTATTCACAACTTTTATTTTGTACACAACATGCTGTCTTCCCCTGTATTTGATGTGTCTGTTTTCTTTAAAGTTCATCTTGCAGGTACTGATTTTAGTGTTTGAATATGTGGATAACAGAATGGCTTCTTGGTTTTATGTGGATAACAGAATGCCTTCTTGGATAACAGAATGCCTTCTTGGTTTGAATATGTGGATAACAGAATGCCTTCTTCGTTTGAATTTGTGGATAACAGAATGCCTTCTCGCAATTTACGACCTATATACAAGTATCACTTTCACCAATTCACTCAGTGGCACAGACACAAAGTTCATATGAACATCCGCCTCAAAGCACGTTTCTATACAAGAAGAACTGGACTCCCGAAGTCGATGGATTACTGTTAAACACAATCATACGTCTGAAACGGGATGCGCGATGGACGGGAACCGTAATACCTAGTTATTTCTTGTACGAAGCTCAAGCTGCCATTAACGTAAATGTTGGATGTATCTTCACTTGGGACGAGCTTTACGACAGATTTCAATTCATGGAGCAGCGTTACCGAACCTTCAAGGCGACCTTGAAGATTCCGGGGACATATTGGGATGTGCACGCCACTCAGATCATTGCACCACACAAGGTTTGGAAGGCAATAATCAAGGTACGCGAGGTTCGTTTAAAATCATATTTTTGTACACTAAGGTATATTACACTATGTTTGTAGTCTATTGTAGCTACATTACAAACGTCTTGCAGCTCCATTACAAACGTCTTGAAGCTACATACACACACTCATAAACAATCTTATTAAATTTAGAACTAATTTAGTCACATTGTGAAGCAAATATGATAAATAAATACCCCCACAATGTGAAACCATACCAAGAATAATTAAAAAAAGGTGTGAGTATGAGTTAGAGTCACAATGAAATATACCACTGATGTTGGATGTGTTCAGGAAAACAAATTTGCAGCCGCGTATTTTCATCGTGCAAAGCCAGAGTTTCACAACCTAGCCGTAATATTTGATACCGACGTGAATAAGGCGGAGACTGTCAGCACTGTCATAATCAGCTCCGACGACACAGCAACAGGAGGATGCAACGAAGCCAATACAGGAAAGTTAGTTGTTCGTGACATTGCTCCTAAACCAAGGAAGGGTAAACCAACAAAACCGTACCGCAACCTGTTCGACCAAAGCCAAAATATACTAGACCTTCGTTCAACCAATGAGGAGGGTAAACACTATGACATTGTTGCCCCGGATAGTGAAATGCATCAGAGATTGGAAACCTTAAACCCACCCCCGACGACCAATGAAGGGCCGGGGCCAGCTGGATCGTCACACGCAAGCTCAGTTGCTTCGTCGAGCCCGACCAAATGGTGGCGTGCGTCGCGCACGTGAGTCCATTTTACGCATCCAATATTCCTATGTTTCGGATGTAAGTCCAGTTGACTATGGTGTCGTGAGTCCAGTTGCTTCGGATGTAAGTTATATGATGTCGTGGTTTCTACGACATCCAATATTCCTATGTTTTCCATCGACGTAATATTAGTATTGACTATGGTATCGTGATTAAAGTAACAATATGAGTTGCAGTAATGAATCTATTGTCGGTATCCATCGGTGGCTTATTGAATTCGAATGAATCGACATCACATAAAAGTGGTAATATGTCAAAGCTTAATACTAATTTATACCCACAACACATATATTAGCACGATGCATATAGGTCCACAACAGCCAGCATCATGCATATATGTCCACAGCTTCAATACAAGGCCAACCAAGCTCCAACGACGACATTATATATACACAAAAATCAGCATGCTAAATGCGACAGTACGACAAAACATGTAATGGCGCTTGAATCTCCATTTCAGATGCAAAACACTACAACCGGATGCAACACTAGCACATAGTAGAGTAATGAGAGAAGAATTAGCTACTCCACTTCTCCCTTAAAATGCGCAAGACATAAGCTTCACGATCCTCGTCAGGTAGCCCCATGAACAGATCCAAACGATCGGGTTTCGCAACGAGGATCTCGCACACATCAAACTTGTTGTCCAAAGATAGCCCGGGTATACGGCCCAACACACCATAGACCTCCTTTCGTGCCTTACTTAAGTCCACCTCATAACCAATTCGGGCTGAAATACTCTGCAGCCTAGCATCAGTGTCCTCATGGATCTTAGTCAGAAGTTCCACTAATCCATCTGTCGTTGACGAAGATTTCCGTTTCTTCTTATTTCGACGGACAGGTTGCTTCCCTTTCTCACTTTGGCAGACACTATCCTCTGCCGTATCACATGGAACATTTTCAGGCGTTTCGTCGTTTTGAGGCACGTCATCCATACTGCCTACGTAATTGTATCCTTCCCAACCCGTGTTCGACATGTTCTCGGTCGCGTAAAGGTTGTTCACGGCCTCCATGACGTCCTCAGCATTGTCACCATTTGCTCTGTCTTTCCCAAAGATTTCTTGCCACTCCTCCCAGTGAGGCCATGCCTTGTTACGCATGAAACGAGCATTTGTATCTACCTGACGAAGACATGGAAATAAATAGATCAAAAATATGCACAACAAGTTCAGGCTCTCTACATCAAACAATTACAGCGAACTAGTACCTTCACGATTTGTTCCCACTGGTCGTTATCGCAGTCTATCATATAGTCGCCTTTTAGATTGAACCCTACACCGCTACGATTCAGAATTCCTTGCAACGAATAATAATTCTTCTTCCATGCGGTAATCTTCGACATGATATGGGGGTTGACCTTAATGTTCGTGTTAGGAAACTCTTTACGTATAGCATCCTCCAACTTGTTCATGAAGCCAGCCTTGAAACCGTTGTCCGATTTCCATCCCTTAGCAACAAGGTCCTTCAACGAGAATAATAAGATCTCTTCCTCTCTAGGTGACCATGTCCGTCGTGTCTTCTCACCTCTATGGGGGTTACATGGCCCCATATCGCTACTACCTGTCACGGAAATCACATGGCCACGCACACACAAACCTTAGTTATATGATACTAACGACATTTAACCATTCCATGAATAAAAATCTTACCCTGTGTCCCTAGAGACAATTCAATGATTTGTTTTCCGGGCCGTGATGAGGACATGTCAACCTACGTTGTACTCGTTAAAACAAGGATACGAGAGACATAATTAGCAAAATAATACTTTACAATAGATGCAGCCTGTAAATGCAGTTAACTAATACGGCCTGTAAATGCAGTTTACAATATCTGCACCCATACAAAACCCAAGCAAAGAAACCAGAATGTTTGCAAAATATTCAATATCATTGGAGCAACTTCTTCAAAAGCCCAGCAGCTACGGAAGCGCCACACATATTCATTTTATATCACGGCAATAAAAAACACAAATTCAAAGGAATCATTTAGTGCATAACATCCGAGAACTGACAAACACATCCCAATAAACTGAAGAAGAACGTAAGCCATCCAAATTGAATCCAGAAATGTGTGACCCCAAATTCCGAGAAGCTATACAGTTCACTAAGCACACCAGGCAGATTGTGAATGTAAATTTTGGAGATAACTATGTATTACCTGATAGATGGCAAGCCGAACTCTTAGATGGAGTTGGTTGTGTCCCGAAACCGCCTTCAACAAACCTCCCAATTTCACATAAGTTGCCAAAAAATTACAGTAGCGGCCGTAAATATTTATCACCGTCTCGTGTCAGAATGGAAGTAATGTTGTATGGGCACAGCGAAATTTCCGACTCGCGAACGTGGACGACAAAAAGGAATCGGCAGAAACCGACTATCGAAGAAACCCAAACAAAGACCACAAACGAAGCCCTATCATCCGTCTAAATCAAAGGGATTGCCCTTTTGGTCATTCCAAAATAAGTTTGAGGCCATTTTGGTCAAATGACTTTTTAATCCTGAATACAATCTTACTTACCAAACTATGTATTGTTTAACCACAATCTTATCCTGTGCAACCAAATAAACAATAAGCTAACACAAGCTTTCCTATCCATGATAATTAAACACTAACATAAGTTATCCTAACATTTGAACCAAACGGGCCCTAAATGTATAGAACAAAATAAAAAAATTCTAACATGGACAAAACGATAACCTGCTTATAAATTATATTCATATAAAATATAAAGCATAACATTTCTATATATGTATATATAATTATAAAATAGTAAACCACTAAATCTATTTTCTAGACTTATAGTCAATTATAATTGCATTTAACTAAATTTAATAAATTCTTGTTGCATTTAATTAATTTTATAAATCATTAGAAAAATGTGTGTAAGCTACTATTGTTAAAAAATTTAAAGTTAATTAACGTGATAATACAAAATAAGAGATAATTATAATTGTAAATTCCAAATTCTGAACTTGTTGTAAATTAGACCTAATTTATATACATTTTAATAATATTTTAATCTTTTTATTTGTCGCACCTCCACCACTTCTCTTTTTCTTTACGAGTTTAGAGTTGAGATTTAAACTTCACCAAATGTATGTGCGACGGAAATCAAGTCTTTCGATGGTTCGCATTGCAATTCTAGACACATCATGATGAAATTGACAATATAAGATGATATCAAGACATCCAAACAACATGTTTCAAAAGCGTTCAACTAATTTTGAATTTCGACATTTAATGAATGTTCAAAATTTCAAATGTCATCTCCAAACTTGTGCAGAAAAACGAATGGACGAATATGTAGCAAAGCCAAAGATTCAGACATTATTAATTAAAAAAAACTTTAGTCTAATTTAAATTGCAGTTATCTCATAAATAAATATGATATTCTTCATATGACTTTTTTGAAACGGAAAATAATGAATATTATTTCAAATGAGAGTGAGCAATTTCTAAAAGCCAAGAATGAAAATTCGACTTTGAGATTTTTGTCAAGAGATAATACAATTGACAACGAAATGTAATTTAGTCAATACTTGCAAACTTAATTGGATCTTCCGCTGACTTAGACCAGATTATATTTTCTAGTTTCTTCAACTTCATACTTTTCATAAAATAGAATTACGCGAATCAAACAATGAAAACTAATTACGGCTTTGATTATGGAGGTTGGCCAGATATATTTTGGGTGTAATTAGATCATAATTAAAAGCAAATTCAATGATAATCAAATTTCAAAGCATATTTTGCTTTTGTACGTTGTGAGACGGATTGGTGACATACAACAATTATTTTCTTATAGCGCCACCTCAACTTATACTTTTCAATATTTGACTTGATTAGTCACCAATTCTAACGCGGTTTACAAAAAAACCAGCTTATAATTTTTAAGAATTACATATAATATAATATTAATTAAAATATTATATTACATTCCATATAAGTAGGATTATTATACCACAATAATATAGGAAATCTACACTATTATAATATGAGAAAGAAATCCAAACGAAATTAAATTCAAGACATCTAGCTAAATAGGATCTTATGATACCCTAATTTTACCATTTAAACTAAATCATTGGTAAAATCGATTTACAATTAATTGATCCGCTCACCTGATCGTTAAGGGCCATATTTTATACAAAGTATTTTGGCTATTTCATTGGGACGTAAAAATGATTAATATTGCAACTTATAGAAGAATCAATTTATAATAGTCATTGTGAGGTACCAGAAACCTGCTTTTGACTTCGGGTGTTTATTTTATTTGATATAATAAATAAATAAAGCATACTATAATTGAGTGTTCGTAGATCACCAAACAAGTTTAAAATTATTATAATTTATTATGATACTTTTACAATATTCTCTTTTAGGGTCGGCCTTACGTGTGGCAGGGTCATACCTCCACCTAAATCCGATCTGGTCCGATCCACGCCATCCAACAAGTACTAGTAACTGTTATAAAAAATATCATTAGCATATATTAAATAAATATATATATATATATATTATATAGTATTATTTGCTTTTATCAAAAGTATCATTTCGAAAATATCATCTGCATTAAGAGAGTACATTGGTTGTTAAGAAAAATATCATTTTATACCATATTTTATGCGCATGATGTCAATTGTTATTGATATAAGTATCATTTGTTGTTGATAAAAGTAACCTTTGTTGTTAACAAAAATATCATTTACGATAGATAGTTGGACGAAGCGGAGCAGAGCGTGGCAACGCTCGGAGCCACGGTTCGGACATAGGGCCAGCCCTACAAGAAACTTGCTCTATTATTTTTAGCTTTGGTCCATGAGAAGACGTTTGTTTTAAGAATCGTATTTAATTTACGACCACGAACAAAGTTGTGATTTATAGTGCAATAAATTAACAAAATAGAATTAAATAGAATATTGGGCAGTGGTTTGAACAAAATTGAGAGGACAACCATTCTATCTGCAGGACTCCATGACATTTTTGGCTGGAAATTGTTCTTTTTATGCAGTCTTATTATAAAAACAATTTGTCCCAATTGTCAATTCCGTGTCCTAAATTATTGATAGATCGATAATAAAGCGTAACTTAGTTGATAAAATATTTTTCCTGCAATTAATATATTAAGAGTTTGAGTCACTTAATTCCAGTGAGTATGGATATATGTGGTAACTCTAAAAATAATAATTCTTGACAAGTCTTTTATTATGACATTTTGAAGTATTATTAAATTATATTATTTAAAAGAGGTAAGAGAAAATTAAATGATTTTTAAAGGGAAAATTAAGTGTTACCAGCGATGAATTTACGGTGGCTAATAATACAATTTAAACCGTTTGATCATAATGTGCATGGGTTCACATGTTGAACAAAACTTTTTTATTTTATTAACAAAAAACTAAGGCTGTAGTTACCTTAATCCTCTTGAGAATTACTTTTCTTGGATCGTTCATTTTGAATTATATAACCAATCGTAATACAAAATATTAAACAAATAATAGTCACGTCCAAATAAATAACAACACATAGTATTAAAAACATTTATGCTCCAATGATTGGTCAATCTTGAAGAACTAATAACTTGAGATTTATAGAATTTCATGATTTAGGAACGAAGGATAAAATAAATTAGAGTTAATGTCGTTTATGTTATGTTATGTTATGTCACCACCGAGAAACACTTGGCAAAAACATTTGTATCTTTGCACTTATTGGAAAATCAAATAAATCAAGATTCGTTATTTATTTATTTACTTATGGTCAATGTTTCATGTCTGCACTCATCCTAGGGAAAATACTTATTCTGGTGTCGTAGTTTGTGTTTCACAAATTAAAGATTTTGGCAATGATGAATAACTCCAAACCGTTTCCTTATTCACCTGCGCTGGTTTCAATTCTATAATTAAATATAATAAAACTATCTATTTTAAATTAGTATATATTAATTGCATCTAAAAGCATGTTATTTAGCTAAATTGCAATTACAACACCATTTTCGAACCTTGATAAAGTGATATCGATCTTTTATATTTGTTGCAATTAGAATCACCTGCAATTTTATTAAATTTTGTCAATTTCAATTTGTTGTTCAAGTCACAAATTCGAGAAGAGAAACATTTTGGTATATGGTTTAACGTTAAAGACGCGCTAACCGTGACTAATTTTATTAGAGCATCGAGGTAGGATTGTGCCAATGGTCTTTCGGTGGATTGGCTACACTGAAATTGTTCTCATGGGGGAGCTTCATGCTCTATTTTGCTAGGTATTGGCTTATGTTTGGAGAACGACATAGGTCATGTGGTTGTTCACTCGGATTCTCTCTTGACAATTCATGTGCTACACAAATCCTATGGTAAAACGACATCTCTGAGTGATGACATTGACCTCCTTGAAGTTATGCCATATCCGTAGCGAAGGTAGTTTATCGGCGCATAATCTTTTTAATTTTGCTATTATTTCTCAATATGTAATGATATAGAAGTCAAATTTACCGTCCTAACTTATAGATATTATACATTTTAATTTGAAATAATACACCTGGGGTTTTTGGAATTTCCATAAGAAAAAAGAAGTGACAAGTCAGTCAAAGTTAGGGGGATCATAATTGTAACAAATCAAAACATTAAGTATCATTTTGCCAATTTTTTGAATTTACTAGAATTGTAATTTGACCTAAAGATCATACCTTTAAATGCATTTAACCCATTTTTAATGTATTATCCGAGGTTACTACTTACTAGATAGATTCTGAATTCTGATATTGTCGGACGATAAGAAAGAAGAGAAAAAGATCCGGTTGTAGAGTTGGATCCAAATGCCCAATATGGGCTTTCTGGAAGGCCCATGATCTTGATCAGGGATTTCCCTAGATTTTGCAAATAATAATGCACGAGTATAAATCCCAAAGTGACTATTGATTTTGAAATTTTGTTAGAGCAATTCTATTCATAGCTCCTATTTTACTTACTATATATCATATATTTTAAAAAAATTAAAATAAAAAAATTATTTTAGTGAAAAAAATGAGGTTATTAATATTTTTATTAGACTTCATATAAGAAATGGACATGCCCAGCCTATATTCTGAGAATTTTCAACCCAAAGTGCCAATTTGACTAAAAATTGGGACCAACCCGATTGAGTTCCATTATTTTTATTTTTGCACATAAAAATGTTTTGCATGCCGACTACTTTGACAATTGAGCGCAAAGTGAGTGTAACGTTTTATGTTATAAGTCCTTGTGAAATAATCAGTTGAATAGCAAGATAATGAGTTTGAATTATGTATGTATTGGCCTAATGGTAGAATAGTAAATGTTTGAGACCTGAAGTCAGATGACTCATGTTTGAATCCACCATTGTATAATCTTTAAATTCAATATCATAATTATAAAAACAAATAAGCAATGCAAAGATAATGAGCGCGAATGCTCCCGATGCCTATCACATAAATATTTTTAATGTATTTCTATACTTTGCACTTTCTTTTTCCCTTGCAAAATAAATCAAAGTATGAGAAAGTGTATTTCTGAGACATCTCAAATAAATATTTTCTAATTGTTTTATACTTTGCACCTTCTTTCCCTTGCGTCAATAAAAATTAATGGGATTTGAACTTTAAAATATTTTAGTTACATGGACCCGCAGCCCATCGGTAGGTCACCCAAATGGTTCTGTATATACCAATAGGGGTACTATCTTCTACTTTGGACCATCAAAATGTACGAGAGTATTATTTGGTGAAAGAATAATTGTTTCATAAAGTGAAGCACTTATTGAACTAAATTAAAAACTAAAAGTAATAGAAGCGAAAGACGGCCAAAGATGAGCAATACACGTAATTTCTGTCGATACTGAATTCTATTGAAATAAACATGCAGTAATTAGATACTAAAATTCCTGTCAACAAGAGGTTGAAAAACTAGTCACTATAGCCATGGCCTGAGAAAAATAATAATAATGGAGAAGCTAGTACTCCCTAATTCTCTCTCCAAACATGAAACAAAAATTCTCAAACCCACCATATTTTCCTCTCACCAAGAAACATGAGACAAGAAGCCACATCATTTGATTTCTAACTTAGGTTTATTTGATTTCTAACTTAGGTTTATTTGATTTCTAACTTAGGTTTATTTGATATCTAACGTATGATATCTAGCAACACCTCATCCAATAGGGCATCATATACCTCAATTTCCAACTCCAGAACCACCTCCCCATTTTCTTGATCCAATCTTTTCCATTCTCCACCATTTTCCATGTCTTCAAGATAAGCTTGCCTGTTCTTCTCCACCTCCCATTCCATGAACAACCCGAGGGGGTTGTGCCCGTCCATCCAATCTCGAGCTATCTCTACTAACGCATCATAAAGTACGGATTCACCGCGTTGTTTTTCAGGATTTATGCAGTTTTGATCACCGGTTATCCTTTCTCTAAAAAAACCTAGCATCAACTTATCTGCCTTGATTTTGAGGCCATAAGATGGCATGATGACCTTCACTTGATCAAGCAATTCTAGTGCCTTGTCCTCTTCTTCGTCTATGGAGGTGGAGGAATGTGGGACAGGGGAACCGGATGATTCACTATCTGATTCTGGTTGTTGTGCAAATCGTCTAGTTAGGTTCACTGGCTCGAGCTTTGCCAGGCACTCGAACCTCTGAATCTTCTTCAGAAATTTTTTCCTAGTTCCTACACAATGGAAGATCAAGAAATGAGGAAAAAGTTAATAGGGTTTTAATCAATCTCTTGACGATAGCTATACAATGATCACACCTACTTGTGGTATTTGCAAGAACATGGTATACATGGTCATGTCACATATTCCATCTATATGACAATTATTAGTTTTTCTCAAACTTAGGTGTTATTTTTAATAATGTCCCCGAGTTTGATTACATCCAATATTTCACAATTATGTCTCAAGTACCGTACACCTAAAAATCTCACATGACAAACCGTGGTTTCGGATGCAGTATCATATTATGTATATAAGTAACGTATGTACACATCAAACTCCGACATATTACATGAGATGGATCCATAGGTGCCAGAAATATCACACGATCTTAACACGATATAGTATTATTAATTCGACGTGTAAAGAGGAAGGAGAAATCACCTTCCATAAGAGCGAGTCTATGTTGGAAAGGCGAAGAGACTTCATCTTCCTCATCAAATGGACAGTCCAGCACAGACACCGGACTAAACTGCTCCTTCTCTTGATCACTTGTCCATTGCTTCTGTAGTTCATCCACACATCAAAGAAAACAAACCAACAACTAACACACACATGCAGATCATTTCTTCCAACAAGTCCAATAGTTAATTAATTACATAAGCCAAGATTACATTTTTAATCAAGGATTTTTTGGAGGTAACATAATTATTGAATCCATCATTGTGATGGACACAGCTCAAACATGATTCCCTGCATACAACGCAATGTTGGAGGACTTTGATGTTGATGAGACAAAAATGTATGTCCAATCCAACAAAGAGGGAGTTGAGTTGGACCCTCCCACCCCCTACCCCACCCCCCAAAGGGCAAGTTTGTTCAATGGGAACTTGCATTTCACAACAATAATGTCTCATAAATGATAAGCTGATCAACTATCAACACAGGTCAGCCAAATTATTTAAAAGGAAACTTTTAAGCCCCAACTTTTTTCTTATTTCTTTTTCAAGTTCGCTCTACACTTGTAGGGGCCTCCCCTAATCATGTAAATATGATTAAATATAATCGATAAATAAAACTTATTCGAATTGAAGCAAATCGAATAAAAACGTTTGGAACAAAAACACTCTACACTCTAGTTAAAATTACAAGCTTGCCTTTTAATTTCTTTACTCCCAAAATTCATCTTATTATATATAGGCCTAATGAAATGATAGTAAACAAGATATATAAATAATTGACTTCTCTACTTATTTTAATACAGGTATGGTATACCTATTATATTCTCCTACCAAATAAACAAGGGAAATTTATATAATCTAACAATTATAGGAGGGTATCGATTAAAATTCAATTTCATTTACTGTTCTGGACTTCAAAAACCAAATTAATCTACACCACATTTGTCTTTCTTACTAAAGAAACCAGCTAATGTGAAGAAAATTAGATCACAAGTTTGATCTACTTCACCATTAACTAAACTTAATTACCCAAATAAGTATATTTTATCACATTCAGTTCAACGTTTCACAATAGGTTGTAATATTCTTAAAAAACATTTCAAGGTTTCCTTGAATTATATATTGACAAGACTTATTTTTCAACGAAAACCGCCAAACCGGCGACGAATTAAAATAATTATCCTTACCAGACTATGACTGACCCCTTAGTTTAATCTCTATGAGGCAACTAAAAAAATAAAATAAAAATATAAAACAAACAAACAAACAAACAAAAAACAAAAAACAAAAGCAAAGAGCAAATTAACTAATCTTTGTAAGTTTAATATTCACAAAAATAAAATAAGTCGCCCAAATCCTATTGTATAGAAGCTACAAGAGTAAAGACAAAAACCGTAGTATTAACTAGCCAAGTTTTTTAATATAATTTTTTTTCCAACACATCACACACCATAAATAAAAGAAAAATATACGATGGAAAAACAAGAAGCCGAGGATCGATGCAGCACCATAATTACCATAGATTCAACTGTACTCTATCACTCCCTCCACATATAACCCGCACGTGTTCCTCCGCCTGTATTCACTCTATCTTCAGCGCTGTCAAATCTCACCGTTACCGAAATTCTTTTTTTACTCTTTTCTTAAAATTCAAATTTTTTTGGCAAATAAGTTTTCCTATTTCACTGTCTAAAGAAAGGTAAATATTTAAATGAATGTAAAAATCAATTGATTAGAAAAGGCACGCACATTGCCACTCCATTAATTCTAAAATTAAATAAATTATTAAAAAAATTCCAACCTTTGTTTGTGTGGAAGAGTTGGTATCTGAGCTTCCACCGGTGCAGTTAGTTGACTCTGCTCCCACTGCATGATCAAGCGTCGCAACGACGGCGTTTTCGTGCTGAGGCGGTAAATTTGAAGTTACTCCTGAAGAAGAGTTACCGCCTTCCGACACAGTGAAATCGCTGCTGTAACTTTTACTATCATCCGTCGTCGTGATCGAGCTATTGGAGCGATCCGACGGCGGCTGGCAGTCGTCCTCCTTCATCAGCTGATCGAACGATTTCCACCGTTGGATCTCCTCTGGCTCGGGCTTTCTCCTCCAGAAACTGCCTCTTTTGAATAGCCTCTTCGAGAAACTCCGAGGCAGAAACGAATTGAGATTCGACTTCTTCTTCTCCGGCGACTTCGCGGCGCCGAACTGGAGGCGTTTCACGGCGGTAATCACGCTCTGGAGAGCCGAGAGAGCGGGATTCGACGGCGGTTTCATGAAGCTTACGTAAGCTTTTTGGTTGCGCCGCTGCAGCTTGTTGTTTCTGGCGTCGAGGAATCTGACGGTGGTGCAGCATTGCCGGCGGGGGAATGATCTGAATCCATTGGATGAGCATGAGCTCATGTCATCGAGCAAATGATCCTTCAGCAGCAACGGTGCCCTAATCGGTTTGATCAATGGTGTATCCATTGCAAAAATTAGGCAAAATTACGAGATGAAGGAAATTGGGCGCTGAAAAAGCTGAAGCAAAAGAGGTGTTAATTAAGAAGCGTGATCAGAGCGCATTGATTAAAAGTTGGCGTTTAAAAGTGATGAATGACTGCTCCACATATGCAGTACCAAGTTTTGAGCAGTGAATTGAAGCAGTCGGTGGAGCCAGCTTCACTTATTATATATGCAGAGAGAGAAAGAGAAAGAGAAAGAGAGCATGAGGGGTATGAGAGAGGGTCGGTTTTAAAGGGTGAAAATGAAGGGGGGAGTGAGAAAGTCAGAGGCAGCTTCTCATATCATGGTGAAGATCTCTAGGTTAATACAAAATGACAGTAAATTGGAAGAGTTGAGCACAAATTTGCAGAGAGCTAGTGAGTGAGTGATCTAGAGAGAGGAGAGAGAAGAAGAAGCATGGATGCTTCTTGAGTGATTTTTTGAATCGCAAGTACGATTAAAAAAAGCAGATTTGAATTTGTCTGGATTTGCGGGTTTTGTTTGTATTTGATTAACCGTAAGAAACGGTAAGTGTGTGTGTGATTTAGATCTCAGCTGTTAGACTGAGTAATGACCAGAAATTGACCTTCTTAATTTATTTTATTCATCTTTGCTTCACATTTCATTGTCACGCGCATTAATTATTTTCACACACCATACCACGTGGAAATTCTATTTCTTTTCCATTTTTTTTTAAAATTCCTTGTAATTGGTTACTTCAAATAATGCACATATTTTCTCAACATATCAAACAAACAGATCCATTATTCAATTAGCCAGATCCATTATTCAATTAGCCAGTGTTTGGTAGGGCTGATTATTCGGTCGATTCGGTTAATAACCGAACCGACAAGTCGGTTAACCGACTAGTGAAAGCACCGAACTTACTAACCGAACCGAAACCGATTAAGAGTTCGGTTAACCTACTAACCGATCGGTTAGTCGGTTAACCGACTAACCGAAATCATTTTTTAATTCAATTAGTGTATTAATTTTATGTCTATGCTATATTGCTATGTGTGTTATTTTTAATTCAATAAGTGAATGATTTAATTATTCTTGAATCTTATACTATTTACATATAGTAAGCGAAAATATCAAAGCCTAACTTTCCACTTTGACACACATTTCTGTTTCAAAATTTAAGCTGTACATGCTTATGTAACTTTCCAGTTTAATTCATTAAACTGTAATTTATGTAATGTAAATTGAGTGTAGAAAAGAGAAGTTCCAGTTTTGAGTTTGGAGTTTTTTGTTTGCCTCTTGGATGAATCTTCTGGCAGCTGACAACTACTCATTAAGATGTGAATAAGTACGTGGAGTAGACATGGAGGTCATCAAGTATCAGGGAAAAAGAAAAATTATATGAAACTTACTAGTAGTAATCTTGTCAATATCAAACCCAAACCCCAAGGCCCAAGGAGTAGGATTTAGAAGTATTGTGCACATTATGCTTAAGACATTAATGTAGTGGTTTATGAGTTTATCTTGATCTTCTCTTTTAAAAACTGAACCTGATACTGACTTCACAGTCACCATTTAGGATAGTAACTTTGAAATAGGGATGAGTCATTACGGGTATTTGTTAAACTTGGTCCAACATAATTTCATGTATGACTTGATTACATTAATACATTTTAGTATTTTACATCTACACTTACATGAATAGTCTTAAAGCTGCTATATTCAATTTCTCAATTTTTGATTCTACAGTTCCACTGGGTAACTTAGCTGTTTTCATTATCAAGTTGAAACCTATGTGTGCATTTGTGTGTCTATTTCAGCATTAATCTTCATTCTTTCTTAGTTCTTATTGATGGGAATTTAATGGATGGATATTATCAATTCTTCGTTGCAGCAAACTGAAGCTTGAGTTACCTTGCATGAATGCATGGCCATTTTTGTTATAGTTTTATGACACGCCGAAATAGTCATACTAGGTGACAGACTCCTTCATGTTGGAAATATAAGCTATGAGTTTTGGTAATCTGAACCCTGAACCATCCACATTTGCTTTTCTGGTGATTCTGATTAACAGATGTCAGAAGTTCAAGGAATATAATTCTTCAATGCTTATATGGATATTCTCTTTAATGTTTGGACTACTATACTCAGAAAAGATTATATCTGGCAATAAACAAGATTTGATAAGATGAGAGTGGCTTAAAATGCTAGAGTATGTGCATCTAAGATTTTCAAGTTTTTACTATGTGTGAATTTTGTTTTGTTTATGTTATGTGCATGGTATGATGAATTCCAAGGATTTTCTGAAAAAAAATTTAGATGCTTAGCAAAATAGTGCTATGAAAGTAAAGGAAAATGTAAAATGTAGGGATTGCTGGATTGCGCATTGCATCCTGTTTTGTTAAAACATGGTTTATTTACAATATCTTCCGTAATCACCCTTGTTGTCTGAAATATTACTTCCTACCTTATATAGGGTTTTCTTTGTAGTGGTAGTACTGTAGCAATTATTCTTTGCGATTGTCTGCAACAGATATGAGGCTTATAAAAGCTTGTCCAGTCCATTAGCAAAATTAAATAGTATGTTTGTTGCTTTTCTCTTACAGCACTGAATTCCCAGTGACATGCTTTGTTCTGTTAATTATTCTGTGTCTTTTTGTTAGATGGAGAAAGCAGAAAATTTCTCGCTACCATCTACTCCTCATTCATTACGTCTGCATCCAAACTCTGGATCAGCTGCTGAAAGTCGAAACATGGCACATCCAATCCGAATGCCTCAGTCAGACAAATCAAGTCACATGCCAATATCTTCTGGAAGTTTCCATTCCCCTTCACCTTTAGTCCATACCACGGCAGTAAATTCTGCACCATTACCATATCAGCTTCCTACTAGTGAGATAAGACCAGTAGTTTCTAATGAATTGCTGCCTAGCCATTTGAACTCAGCAGCATTACCAAGAGTTGACCGGTCACACATCAGATCAGAATCAGATGGAAGACCAAATGGTTCTTCACACCCTCAGCAAATTCAAGGTAAAATGAAGCTTGCTTTTAAGCATTGAAGGATTCATTCCTTTGTTGTGCTGTAAAATCTTCGAACAAATGTTTCTCGTAGATAATAGCTTGTGCTTGAGCAAGGTTAATACTTCGGCAGAAGCCTTGCTCTACTAGCACCGACATTTTAATGTAGATTAGGTAATCTAGTGAGATATCTATTCTATTGTAATCTAACAAGTTATCTTATTTTGTACTGCAATAGGAGTCTAGGACCATGTAGCACCTTCTCAATATTCTTCATAGCTCATCATTTGATAATCAAACTTTTGCAATATGCCATTTTGCAGCTAATTACTCTGGTAACTCAACTGTGAGGACTCCAACGTGGTCAGTACAACCCCAGCCTGCACTTTCTTCCAAACCGGCATCAGATAATAAGGTGCCTGTGAATATGTCCCTTAAGGTTGAGGGAGGGGCTGGCGTAATAGCTGGACTAGCCCCTCAAACAACAGCTAGGGCAGTTGGTTCTCAGATAGGACCACTATCACAAGGCACTAGCTATGTCCAGCCTCCTCCACTGGGAAATACACATTCTGAGATTGGTAAGATTGTCCAGAAATTATTGCAACCACGGGTTACTGAGCGACCTACTTGGATTCCTCCTTCTAGGGACTATATGAGTAAGGCTTTGACTTGTCAAATTTGCATGTCGACCGTAAAGGAGATAGATAGTATACTCATTTGTGATGCGTGTGAGAAAGGTTATCACTTAAAGTGCCTCCAAACTACTAATCAAAAGGGAGTTCCAAGAGGGGAGTGGCATTGTGGAAAATGTTTGTCTTTAAGCAATGGCAAACCTTTGCCTCCTAAATATGGCCGTGTCATGAGAAATGTCAATACACCAAAATTGTCATCAAATTCAGCATCTATTACATCTACTTCAAGTAAATTACATGGTACTTCAGAAGAAAAAGTCAGCCAGATGAAAGCAATATTCAATGGGAATGCTACTGTGGAAAACTGTTCAAGTGGAGTTGTAGGTAATAATGATAGACACCAGACATCTGGGTCTGAGAGAAAAGAAAATAAAGCAATGCCGGAGACTGATAATGCTGCTATTGGTGCTAAGATGGATGACCTAGTATCTACTGGGAACTGCCCAAACAATTTGTTGAAAACAACCAGTTCTGCTGATGTTTCATCTTTAAACTCAGATGATGTGAAAGCTGCTGACATGAAACCAAATTCTTCTACTGAGCCAGCGATAGCTCTTAACACATCTGATAAGTTGGAGGAAATTCCGAAGGCTGTAGAAGCAAGTCTACTGGAGAAATCTCTGGAAAATCACTTCTTGGCGAGGGATTCAAAAGAATCTCATGGTGATGAATCTTCAAACAACACAGATCACCTGAACAATCGAGAAGTTGTTCATGGTAATCTTCCAGAAGTTGTTGCAAATGCTGGGGAAACAAACCAGGATAACTCTTCATCATGCAGTTTGCATCCTGTCAACTGGATTGGTGATCCTGTCCAGATTTTGGACGAAAAAGTTTATTATCCATCTTGCTGCATCAGTGGACATCTATATAAACTTATGGATCATGTTCTCATTCACTTTGACAATGGCAAACTTATACCTTCAAAGCTACAGGTCAGCTAGGGATAATTTCCCCTGTAACCTTTTGATGCTTGCCTAACGTCTTTGACTAGTCTTGTCTTAAAAGTCTATTTCAGGCACCTTTTCCCAATCGATCTAGTTACGAGGGTGATACTGTTTATCAAAATCTGATAATGGGCCTACAAGTTCACTCTTATGATTCCTGATGATAATTCTTTTGACTTGATTCCTGATGATAATTAAGACAGCTGTTTTTATGGACTTAAAAGAATCTATAGAAACAAATTTCTATAATTTAATTCATCTCTGGACTTTGTTGCTAAATATGCACCAATCTCTGTACATGTAAGTTTAGGATACTGCGCATGAAAGATGGTTTTGCCTTCTTCAACATTATTTGTACAGTACAATTGTGATTAGTTGTGGAAACCTGAATTATTTTATGAAGATGGAGATTTTAGCGGTTCTGCACCCTGCATTTATTGATTCTGCTGGAGTTGCGGAGTATACATCATGATATTGGGCCTTAATTTTATATAAATCTGCTCTTGGTTTTACCAGTGCTTTATGCCAAGATCATCAACTGATTCTAGCTATTGGAGGCCTGAATATGGATGTAAAAGATTGACTTCATTTGATTGATTGGAATGGCATATATTTTATTTCTTGAACTGTTTTCCTAATTTTTTATGTGAGGTAGAAGAAATATGCTATATTTTCATATGTTGGTTTTCTGACATCATGAATATTGCTTCTTTGTTTCAGGCTATGTGGGAGGATAAAAATACCGCAACAA
Organism: Monilaria moniliformis; assembly: GCA_034509125.1. Classification (NCBI taxonomy): domain Eukaryota; kingdom Viridiplantae; phylum Streptophyta; class Magnoliopsida; order Caryophyllales; family Aizoaceae; genus Monilaria; species Monilaria moniliformis. Next base: position 7,154 of record JAYDZE010060633.1, on the reverse strand, counting down.
AGTGGGTAATGGTGAATCAATGTTACTTTCCTGGTGATTTGCCTGAGGCTGTTGGCCGTCCATGTGGCCTCGAAAGCAGTGAGGTGAAGTCCTGTTTAGTTTGGCTATATTTGCTGGTTTCTTATGGTGTCAATTTTGTGACATGGTTTATTAACTGGATTGAGTGGATTGTGAAGCTCCATTTATAGACATCATTTTCATGTGCATTTTTCAGGTTTATGAGTCAACTCGTAGTAGATCAGTGATGGCTGGCTTAATAGAAGGCCCTTGTGAAGTCCTCACTCCAAGAAGATTTGCTGAAGAAAGTGATCGGAGAGTTCGTTCTGGGAGACAGATTAATGATAATTTGCCTCCGGTTTATCTGTGCAAGTGAGTTCATTTGCTTAACATGTAGCTACTTCTGAGTTACATCTCTTTCAATATGATAAACTGTGTGAATGGTACTGGTGATCTTTCTTCTGAGTTCATAAATTTTATAAATTTGGATTTTTGATTGTGAGATGTATTCTATGGATAAAGCCTGTTGCTCAATAGTAACCAAGATTTCCTTACTAGCTATTATTCAATTATGCTATGAATAGATGGACAAACATGACATATTTATGTGCATATATGCCTTTGTTGCTACCCACACTCTTCAGTTTCATTGGATATAATTTTTACTGTGTTCTGTCATAGTGGCTGGTCTTCTGAGCTGGTTTAGCGACAGTAGATTATGATATTTGAAGATGAAAGTAGGTTATGAAGAACCAAATTGATTATCAGCTTTTGTAGTTACTTGCAATAAGAGATACATTTAGTAGGATTGATCTTGAAGGGTCACCTGTTTGTTTTTCACAAGTGCAGAACCTTAGCCCTCTTACCCTAGTGAAATTACCTAAATAAAAAACAGCTGCAAATATACATATATACATGTATTCCGGGTTTTATATTCAGTGTTAACATCTCCCTTCTGTTCTAATAAAAACATCTCCCTTGTGTGACAGATGGATTTATGATGAAGCAAAAGGACTATTTCGGGACATTTCCTGTTAAAGAATGTTGCGATAATATTAGGTGAGTGAGTTGATTATATTGATCTCTTTTAGCGCATCACATTCTTATCAAGTGAGTAATGCATACCTGTTAGGGAACAATATTCTGGGTCGTGACTCGTAAGTTTTCCTAATAATAATGTTTTGCTGTATATCTTATATGGTTGGATGAGTCTTTTAAATTAGTATCTGGGGAACATGAAATAGTTAGTCCCTTAAGGTGTGCATCCTACACGTTCATCTCAAATCTCATTATGTCCTCTGCAAGTTACATATTTGGTTACAACAAATGTTTCAGCTTTCATATAACCTGTGGTAATCTTGTGCTAGATCGACAAAAGGTTGCAATTTGGTGTAACATGGAGCAGTTGTTTGTAACAGGTATAGCAAATTGGCTCTTTACTGTCAAACGGGATATGCTGAAATCCAGTTTTGTGTACAATACGTAGCTCTTAATTGTAGCCTGTAGACTCTGTAGTGTATCATTTTGTGGTTAGGTGGATTTACTTGCAACCCTTTTAGCGCTCATTCTCAAGAATATATGATTGTTTGATGTAAATGCGATTACTACTTACGTTAGTTCCCAATTATTTAAATTATTTAGATACAAATTGGTTCTGCATTAAAAATGTAAGAGACAGATGTGCTTCCTGAGGCCTCACCGGTTCTGGGCTTCTTGTCTAGGGTCATTGGGCCCAAATTTCACTGCGAATAGTCCTTCAAAGAATTTCATAGAATTTTAGCTTAAAGAAAAGTTTATAGTTAGGTTCCATGGTTTTGGATTCAGGGATTGGCATTATATAGTAAATGGCATGCTGTGAAATGAAGAAATAAGAGTAGAAGGGATGATGTCCAAATAAAAGGTGAGGCATGATATGTATTCATAATTTAGTTTTGGAGGTGCGTTGTCACATCACATCCATATAAACAGTAATGATAGATAGGAGATGAACATGATTCGACTAAGCCTATACGAAATTGTTGTGGAACAGTAATTACGCTGTCGGCTGTGTTGAGCAACTTGTTACCACAATCCATACTATCCATATGGACCATATCAAATGCATATAAAGTGATTGTCTTGGTCTACAGGTGGCACATAGATGGAATACATTGACTACCTCGAGATGAACCGATGGCAGCTCAATCAACGCCGATCAACTCAACTTCTATGCTATATATATATTCTTGAACAAGTTAAAAATTAAGTGCCAAGAACATCAACACGCAGTAGAGGATAGGGTCTACAAAAACCTAATCTCTTTGTTACTACCGTCATAAGATCCAAAAAACGAAGAAAAACAAAATACTAATTAAATAACTAAAGTTTCTATCTTCATTAAATTCATTCATTTCCAAGAATTGTTAGTCCCATGTATTCCCTACATGTATATATCCTGTATAAACCGATGGAGACACCCCACACCTATACCGTTTCCTTTTTCAAGAAAATCCCTCTTGATAGAATTTTGTGGAATGATATGAATCACATGACGTGTTTTTATATGTACACCTTTTGAATATAAGAAGAAAGTGTTTGATTAAGCCTGAAGTCAACAGAGTGTTTTTATCGGGATATCCGAAATTTACCTCAATTATATGTAGAGGAGACTAACAATTTATATGTTCTTCTGGATGTATTTATAACTCTCTTTTGTAAAATTATATTTTATGTTCAGTTTTTTTCTATTTAAAATATACAATCTACGTTTAGAAATTAATAGACACTATTTTATTGACTTTTTTGGATGGTTATATTCTTATACTTATCAGTAGCTCTCTGCAGTCGAAATTTCTTATTGAGTCAACCAACCTATAAATAGTGTATCTGAAATGCAACATAATTATATAAATAAAAATATCTGTAATTTTCTTTTTCTTGGTGATAGTTAAGTACACAGTGTGAGTAAAATAAGCAATATAGTTGACAACTGAATTTACTGCTGTTTATTAATTGACCAAATAATCGGGGCCATGTTGGAATTATGCCTGAAAATCCCCAACACAAAGTTGGAATAATTGAATAATATAGGAAAATGTGTTCCTTATACGACCTGCATGCTGTCCTATTGGAAATAGAAACCCATGCCTAAATAATTACTGCCTAATATATTTATAATACACATCTACCTCTCTAGCCTCCTACAAGTTATCCATTTTATTTTTTATTTTTTTCCGGCTCATAGCCTCCTACAAGTTATCTATTTGTCTTTTCATTTTCAAAAAATTAAATAAATATAAATATATAATAGATAATACGTAGGCACCTGCAACTCTCAACAGGGACAAAATGTTTATAACTTGTAATAAATACACTATTATCCACATGCGAGCCGAGGATATCGCAACTTCATATTTTAAGTTAATATGTATGCAAGTGATTTTGTCCCTTTTATATGTTTTGTCAGCAATCACAATTATGAATTATACCAAATTTTGGATTGATCAACTATTTATTTCAATTAAAATTATACCTTAAGTGAATGATATAATTATAGCATAGATATAATCGTATTCATATAGAATAAATAATCAATCCTAAGTACTATGAACACTAGTTTTACGCCATTAATTTGACGTCTTCAAAATTTGGTGAGATGGTAAGGGCCGATTCTTCCATCTCGTGCTCCGAAAAATAGGACTTCTTCATTCGTTTCTTCCACCACTTCAACTTTGAATACGCAGCAAGGAACTTTGACTCAAATTTAGGAATCGACTTCTCATTTTCAACTCTTTTCATAGCCTTCTCCTTTTAATTCATCCAAGACGAAAAACAGTGGCATGAGATAATATGTTCTTGTGAGGTCTTCAAAGAAGCTTTTGAGATGCTAAGGTCATTCATCACTTCTTCAACAAAATTATTAACAACTCTCACAACCTTGTATTCTTTAATATTCGTGGGTTCCTCATCATCGTGGAACTTCATTGCTTTGTAGATGGAAAATGTGACACTCTCATCGTTCAACCGCAGCGTGAACTCTCCCTTGTATACATCAATCAATGCCCTCCTCATAGCCAACAAGGAACGTCTCATAATCAGCAGCACATATTTATCTTCATCCATATCCAAGACCATAAAGTCCACTAGAAAGATGAATTCATTGACCTTCACCAAAACGTCCCCCATAATATCCATCGGGAATGTAATAGTCTGGTCCGCCATTTGAAGAAAAATGGTAGTGGGTTTAAGAGATCTAATCTTCAGCTTCTTGAAAAACGACAAAGGCATCAAATTGATGCTAGCCCCTAGATCACACAAAGTTGTACTTACTTGATTTTCGCCAATGATGCATGAGATGATGAAACTGCCAGGATTTTAAGCTTTGTAGGAAGCTTCTTTTGGATAAGCACAACAATTTTTAGAGAGATTTACTGTCTCGTACCCCTATCTCTTCTTCTTGGATATTACATCCTTAAGAAACTTGACATATTTGGGCATCTGCTGCAGAGCTTCTGCCAAAAGTATATTGATGTGTACCTTTCCAATTATGTTTAGAAACTTAAAAAATTGCTAATCTAATTTCTTCTTCTACAATCTTTGAGGAATGAGATTGTCACAAGTTCGAGAATTGCAGGGGCTAGGGTTTTAGTTTGTTCTCCTCTGTCTTCATCATTATCCTATATTATTGCTCTAATAGGCTGCAAATCAGGTATCTTAGGATCATCATATGATGTCCTACTACCCAAATATACTGTCTTGCAGTGCTTCTTAGAATTGACTATAGGTTGACTTGGAACTGACCTTGATGATGTTGGTTTCCTACTGCTGTGGCTATTTGTCCAATTTGATTCTCCACCATTTTCATTTGAGTTCCCATAGCACTCACAATATTCTCCAACTTCTCAAAACGGTTTTCAGACTCCCCCATGTACTTCTCAGTCTTTTCCATGAAGGCCATTAACAGTTCATCCATATTTGGCTTCTTGGGCTCATCGTTCACTCCGTTAGTTACTAAAAATCCAAGTGGATGTGCAAAAATCCGATGAGGTACCGTATGCCAACTGGCGAATCGTTGACGTGCACTTCAGTAGCGTTGAGAGTCCGTCGCGGCCTGTACCGTCGGGTTGCTGCTGGAAATACTCGTCACGTCCTGCCAACGAGTTTGCAATGCGCAGGAACAAGGATTTGCTCATGCGAAACCGTCGACGGAACACGTCTGTACCCCATCGTGGCTCGTTGGAGAAATAATTTGCGACGAGCCGTTGATCGGCAATTTTGCGCTCCCGGTGTATGTACGTCCTCGGAGCTTGAGGACGCACAACTCGAGCTTGTGCATATCTCATCCTCCTAATATGCGACCTCGCCGCCAATTCAATCATCTCATCCATTTCATCTGAATCAGAACTCAAATTAACATAATTTGGATCCATGAGATGAAAGTAGTGGAACAAAAGTGAAGAAGAAAAGTGATGAAAGTGTGAAGAAAAGAGTGAAGGGAAGTGGGTTTTCCATCCTCATTTTGTCTCAATTTATAGGCAAAATTTACCACCCCACCCCACCCTCATCACCACCTCCCACCGCCACATGCATCCACTCTCACCCCGAACACTTCATTTATTTTTTCACATGTGAATTGCAGCTTTTGTTCTTCCCAAAATCTGCATTGTAAAATCACATCACACTTATTTATTAAAAATTAATTAATTAATTAATTAAGGGTGGCCGCCGCATTGCGGTGGACCACCGTTATCGCGGCCGGATCGCGGCCACCGCAGCCTGGCTACCAGCCGCTCCAGCGGCTGAATGCTCGGCTACGGCGCGGCTGACTCGCCCCCATCCCCGCCCCGCCGCGGCCGACCCTTTTTTTCTCTTTATCCCAGCAACGATAAACATGTCCTTAACTAAGAAATAAAAAGGATAAAAGGGTATTTCACCTTACTAGGGTCGAGGGTATGATTGTCTTTTTTTGCCACTCTCATTTCCGGACACACAGTCGACTATCTCTCTACTAAACTTTATGCTTTATAAGCTTTTTTTAATGTAAATTAATTTATTATATTTCTAATTTTTTATTAGATGTGGTTGTCTGTCGTGTGTGATTTCCCTTCTAACACATTGGCAGATTCAAAATCGAAAATTCGAGGGAGCGGAATAAATTTTTTGGAAGACCACAATCTAATACTAAACAAATATTTATAATCATAATTTAGTTATATTTAAAATCCGCAAAAATTTATGTCATTAACTGAAACAATTTTTTTTTATTAGCAAGACCACAGTCTAATATTAATTTCCCACACTTTATTTTAGAAGGATCACTATATATTTTTGTAACTTTTTGTCAATTTTTTAAATTTGATTATAAAAAAAGGCAACATTTATCACTATCAAATCACCGCATGTCAATGTTTTGCAACTCCACCCCTAAATTGAAAACAAACAGAGCAAGGAAGCTGAAATACGCCCTCGTGAGCGCAACAAGAAAGAGCGCCCAAAAGAACATGGTGCTCGTGGAGGCGAAGTAGCTGGAGAATTGGCGGTGCATCAAGTTGATTTATCCTTGAATTTTCACAGCGTTGAGGGGAGAAACAGATCCTCCACAGACATGGAAGGCATTGTGTCGTATTATTGGTCAATTAAAACAACGTTAAATTGATCTTCTCTATCTAGAAATAGACAGACATTCTATGATTCATATTCGGTTTTTTAATAAGTAAATTTAAATGAAACTTGGCTTTTCAATTTTCATGTAAAATAAAATTATTAAGAAAATTGAAATAAAATTATAAATGATGTGAAATATAAAATTTAGTAACCATTTCGAAATAAATTAAAGTTTAGAAATAATTCCACTTTATGGATTATCATTGAGTTCAACTATAACATTCGCGTAATAAAAATAAATCAAATTAAAAATAAAAGAAAACAAGATTAATATATATATATATATAGGGATACGTTAAATTCAAACCATACTCTTAGTGCATAACTAAAACCAAATATAATCTATTGGATTTGAAATTGGATGGCCATGATTTAAAAAATCCGTATATCATTATAGAAGCATTAACAAATCATTATAGGGGTATAATTGTCACACATAAATATTTATTTTCGGAAGTTAGCGAAATTTATGGAATGTGTCCATTTTTTCCGCAATTTGTGTTGTAATGATATAC
>JAYDZE010060522.1:0-25728 GCA_034509125.1 Monilaria moniliformis | reverse complement strand
TCATAATTGTTCAAATAGCAAACAGCCTGCAACCAGATAGCAAATATAATCATCAATAAAATTGAAAGCACAGACAATAGAGCAACCATGTAAAGTGTGGCTTAAAGGCTTGCAATAATAGTAGCAAATGAAAGTCCTTTTTATATGTTTCAGCCATTTTAGTGGAACCACGTACCACCTCAGCTTATAGAACAGGAAAAGGTCTCAACACAAACTACAAAAAGAGATGCAGAAGAAGAATACAAAATCCAACTTGGACATGTGATTGTAAGCTTATTTATCTTCCAAAGAACTATAGATTATACAAATTCATTCTTATGTTGAAACCACAAACTGGAAAAGAAAAAACAAACAAACAGGGAATCATCAAAATGCGTTAGAAAAAAGGTGACAGTGATTCGTAAAGGTAGAGAAATGGATTAAAAACATGAAGATAAATCATAAATGTCAAGGATGGAGCATTGGTGTATCACAAGAACCTCTTTTGATAATTGCATGACAATATTGTTAACTATATATCCTTTAAATTGCAACTACTCAAAAAATGGTAATATTACTCCATTTACCCAACTGCTCCTCCTGTGAAAGTTTTTTGACATAAAAATGATATCATCCAAAAAGGAAACTTCTTTTCCAAATCTACTGATACTCCATAACATTTTCTGACAGTTTCTGATAGAGGACGTCCGTTGCAATTCCCTGCATTATCTATCTTTACTTATTATTCTATTAAATGTTTATTAGTTGTTGTCTTTTAGTTTATCCTTTGTTTGCAAGAGTCATTAAGTTCAAACGCCTTTGGCCTTTCGTCTTCCACGAGACCTTTGGTCTTTATGTAATCTTTATAAATAAGTCCCTTGAGGTTTGAGAGGGATATCTTGAGTCCTGGATTTTCAGTTACCCTAAACCCTAAACAGTAGTTTACCGTAAGGCGTCGTTGGGGGATTGTCCTCGTAAGAGGATTATCTTTTGTATTTGTTTTCACTTTTATATCAATTTATTTTCAGTTTCTGTTCGATCCATGCCGGTTCTTCCCGTTCTTGTTCAAGTTTCCAGCCTCTATCGCCTCTTACTCTAACACTTTCAGGGTCAGGCAATACCTCCAGAAAGACAATAATATGAAGAATGAAAATTTATATCATAAGCATTCTTGAGACGTTCAGACGTTCAGATACATGCACTTTTCATGTTTTCAATCCGAAATGCAATTCCATCTATTTTCAAATCAGTGGATGTACTCTTCCAACAGCTCTATTAAACTAAACAATCAAAATAAAGTATGTGAAAGTCGGAAAAAAGAATATCCACTCAAACGAAAAGTTAAAAAGTGAAATATATAGCCATGAAACATAGGAAAGTGGAGGAAACTATAAGAAGAAAAGTAGCAAGCAAACATACCGAGAAAACCCTTTGTTTGAGATGATCTCTGTTGTCATCACTGTGCCATCCAATGCTAGCTCCCTTGCACCAGCTGACATATAAATGGCATAAAGATAAAACAATCTCCCAATAGTCAAATACAACTACTTTGTAATTAGATTTATCACAACTGGAGCAACAAATAGATAGAGGCACCTATCTCCAACCTTACTGATATCTCCTATTACATAATCATTTATATATGCAATACGAAATATTAGAAACTGATGCAATATAAAATGTGAGACTCAAATTCTCAATCCTCAATAAGAGGATCTTTGATTAATTAGTCACATTTCACTTATGGAGTGCTTTGTTTTACTATTGAAGAAACCATCATTATCATGTATGTAAGTATAAGTATTTGATCATTAGCATGCAACCTTGATTTTTTATACACCAAAAATTCAAGCTTTCACTACTAATTATCTACTAAAATATCAAGAAGAAACACTTTCCTGAACCGATCCGTGCAAATAAATTGTAAGAAAAAGAAAGACCTATCCTTGAAATTCTTAAATTCCCCGAAAGTGGCATAATATACCCAAAAGTTTCCAATGCCCTAAAGATCCCAATGCAAGATTCCTAATTACTAGCAAATTACCTATAAAATTTATAAGAGATGTCAAATAAGTATATGTAGAGTCTCACCACTATCAGCTAAAAACATTTCAACTCAATCACATAAATAGACCTAAAAAGCAGAAGACAAAATTAAACTAAAACGAAAAGGAGAAAACACGATCAGACTTATTCTCAGCAATTGAACATCAGAAAACCAGGGCATTGCACAAGAATCATCAGACAGCTCCGAATAAAAAATGACTACACAATTAATTAAAAAAGAAACATATAACACGAAATAAAAAATCGAATCTCTAACCTGAGTGAAGAAAAAAGTGAAAATCCGAGCCAAAACTGGAATTATCAACGAATCAACTGGAACAGAAGAAATGCAGAAACAATGCTAGACAATATCCACTTCTCTGCCATCATCTCTCACGATCATCTCAATTATGTGTAAAATTTCCGGAAATTCTTTAAATGTTATAAAATTTCCAGAGAATATTTTTTAGGCTGTTTAAGCAGAGAGAAAGCGAGGGGAACCGTTGGGCTATATAAAAGGCTCCAGCAGTGGAGCCCACAAATGTTTACTTTAGTTTTTAAGTTTTGAACGGATTTCCGCCGTTAGCAGTTCTAGAACTTTACCATGGTTAAATTTTAAAAAATTAGTAAAACCTTTTTTAAGAATAATAATGCAGATTAATGATTCTGCAGTGCTTGTAATATACTTTTTTTAATATCTAAGTTTATAATATAACGTACAAATTCAGTAGAAATTATAATGGAATTACTAGCAATGAAGGTTAATGGTTTATGACGACAATTAATATTAAAATTTCCAAACTAGGGAATATATTTTTTATCAATATTCATTTGGGGCATTTTATTTGGTTGGTGTAATAGATAATAAGATTAATAGAATTGGGAGCTGATTAAATAATTATTCTCATTTTAGAGTAATAAACATTATTTTAATTGAATTATTAGATTATAGGTCAAGTTATTCATCATGGACAAAATCATGCGAACAAATACTTAAATAAATTAGATTATTTTATTAATTATAATTTATCATTGATTTAGGTTGTATTGAGCACAACTAATATTAATTGCATTTTCCTAATTTAAATTGCAACATGTTACCAACAGGTGTTATAGATATGTGCACGCGAAATTTTATTTGCTTCTTTAGAGCATCCACATTGCAGCCTTTTTGGCTCATTTAAGATTTTTTTGTTTATATTAAAAAAATTTAAGCTATTGAAAAAATGCTACTGCAAATCCCAAGTTATTCATGTTTTATTAAAATGACATTAACTATCAAAAATATTTTTTGAAGTTATGAACTATTCATAATTATCAAAATAATTTAGGATTCATTTTCCAGCTTCCAATTTTCAACGTGACCGCCGGATGTCCTGGTGGAATAATAATTAAACTTTATAAAAAAGGAACATCATTGTTTATAAAATTAAGTATAATTTTACTGTGACATCGGGCTAGCCACATCAATATTCTGGAACTGAAAATAATATTGGAATATATCTTTGATAAATTATCGATAGTCCATAACTTTTATTGATATTTTCAATAGTTCAATACTTTTTTTTTATAAATTATCTGTAGTTTATGAATTTAATTGATATTTTCAGTAATTCGTAATTGTATGATATTTACAATGATTTTTTCTGAGTACTTTAAAGATTGTATGATAATCCAACAAGTTTGAAAAATATTAAATTCATCAAAGGCTTGTTTATGAATCCAATATACCAGCCAAAGTAAATTTGCCTATATAAGTATAAGAGTTACTTAGACTATAAACTCACACATTATAGTCAAAGTCATATATTTCCATATACTATAAAGTTTGTGATAAAGTACATAAATTTTGATCATTTCTAAAATATCCCCGAATTCAAATTTCTCCCAATTTGAAATTGGATGGATAACAAAATTTTAATACGCTGCATGATTTTAGACAAGCTAATGCTAATGTGGAATTATACATGGCCAAATGAATACTCAAATATTAGATATATGATGCTCAAAAAATCAGACGATGATACTTGGAAGTCAAATGCAAATCCACATCTAACTTGTAGGCAACATACATCTAAATATTATGTATGATTTTGGTTGTATATAATTTCATATTATCAACTAAATCTTTAAAAGCATGCGACGTATTAAAATTTCAGTGTCAATCCAGTTCTAATTTGGATGAAATTTGAATTCGGAAAAATTTTAAAAATAATCAAAATTTATGTATTTTATCAGGAATTTTGTAATGTATAGAAAAACTCAAAATTTGAGTACAATGTCTAGAGATATAGCCAATTAGCCCTAAATATACTTACTTTTACTTTGCATCGTACATGCACGCGAATGAAAAGTTTAGAGACAGCTCTTCTGAATTTTGTAAGCAAGTGTATATGTGCATGTGTCCCCTTTATTGGGAATTGGGGCATCATAGGAAATGGAAAGTAAAAAGAAAGCACTTGTATAGTTGTATAGGGATTTTGTTTCACGGGAATACAAGTTTTTCGATGCAATACAGCAAGCACCATCTCTTGGATCGGGCATTATGTCAATGAATTCTGCATCTCTTATGGTCAATGCAGAAAGTTAATTGGATTTCGCAATTTTCATAGGTATATACACTCCTTGTCATGTTATTTAATTATGTGACTTGGTAATTGGTAAGATTTTCTCTACCAAATCTCTTGAAGATTGAGATAAGATTTTGGCTAAAATAACTTATTTTTTATTCAAATTATTTTTATTTTATTGTGTTCATATACATTAACAAAACTATGACCCATGTCCCGTTCACAAGATGTCATGTTAATTGCGACTCAAGCTAACATTAACATGTTCATCAAATAAAGTGCTCGGCCGCAGACGCAGAAATATTTTATCAGAAGACTATTGTTCAAATTTTATATATAAGTATGGAAATAATAAATTGTTCGACTATAGAAAAAAAATATTGGTTTCCCCACAACAGGCCACGCCTCTTGATATGATAATTAAGGATATCAATCAGGTCAGTCTATCGGATTTCAGATCAGTCTTACTCAGGTTGCGGGTTAGTCGGATGCAGGCTAATTGGGCTGGAATTTTATCGTGTTAGAACTTTCCAACCTTACTCTAAATATTCATATTTCGAGTTAGCTCAGCGTGCTAATCGGGCAAAAAGCTAACAATGAAAATTAACATGTTTAATTTTATTCTTTAGGATCCTATATTTATAATATATAAACATATATAAAAATTAAAATATAAATTATATGACAAACATAAAATTCAAAGTCTAAAAATTTCATAAAAAATCCAAGATTACATAACATAAAATTAATAATAAATTGCTCAACAATAGTTTGGCCTTATAGAATCAAAGTGACTCAAAAATAAATCTAAAGTCTAAACACCTGAATAACATTCTTATTCTACATCGAAAATTTTGAAACTTCAACTTGATCATTCACTTCGAACTAATAGTTTTTAAACTCTTCACTATCTATTAAAAAATTATAATATTAAAATATAATTTAGTTTGATAATTTAGAACTTTATAACAAAAATAAAATTTTATCATCATAATACCCATGCAATCATTTACGTGTGCAAATAAGAGCTTGCATTTTTTTCGAATTTTATTTCTCTATTTGTTTAAAACGTGTCCTCCAATACTAAATGAAGATTATGATGCTACCATTGTTATATGAATGTGAAGCACATCACACGTTATCCTAGAAAGTTCTCTAAAGCATAATGCAAGATCTCTCCAGTGCTTAATGAAGAAAAATACTCATATTTATAAAATGAAAAATATTGAATTGGAGGAATTAATACTTAAGCTCAGACACGATTAAATACTACTAACATAAAAATTAAAAATATTGACATCGAATAAAAATGACGTTTGATAAATCTTGAGTTTTTGAATGATTTAACATATAAGAATAAGTTATGATGGATCTTGACATGATAAAAAATATAATTTAAGATTTGTAAAATTAAAATGAAAGTTAAACACATTTCAATAAATTTTAAAATATATTTAGTGAACTTGAATTTTTCAGTTTGCATATTAATTGTATTACATTAGTAAATATCTAACATATATGTATATACATTAGATATAAATTTAAGGGGTTAATTTTATTTTATTTTTGTGTAGGTATTTGTTTTATAAAAAATTATATTGAAGTGTTGAATTAGTTGGCAAATAAGGCCAAAGAATAACCAATAGTTGCATCTAAGGCCAATCCGTCGGACCATCTCATCGGATTTGGGTCAGTCCTAGACAGATTGCTGGCTAATTCGGTGCAGGTTAATCGGGCTGAAATTTTACCGGATTACAAAATTTACAATCCTACCTCTCTAAATTTAGCAAGATGTTCCTGTCAGCTCGCAGATTTCGGGCGACATTCCTAACGATAATGCAACCACATATTCGTTAAAATATAACTTTCCCATTTACTCCCTCTCTTTCTCGAGGGAAAAAGAGATTCTTTTCACTAACAAAATGATAATCAAGTGTAAAGATATCATTCATTTGCGAAATTAAAGGTAGAAACCATCCATACTATAGGAACTTAGCATAACACGCAATAATAGAATTTAAAACATGAGAGTGAAACATGACAAGAAAAGATAATAAAGATTCAAAGCGAGAAAAAGTTAACCTGAAAGAAAAAGCTGCAAGTTTTGGTGAGTGCATACATCCCCTATAGCATGTCTTTGTCAAGTTACACAGTGTCCAACTCTACAATTTCTTGGATCACCAGTTATTTTTAATATTATTATGAGTTTCTCCTTGGAGATATAAAATCAAACTATTTTTTCTTCCAAGACTTCATCAACTATGTACACCACCAGATTTTTATTTCAGATCAGTTGAAACAAAAGTTTAGGAAGGCACTCTATCTTCAACGAGCTTAGTCGACTCGACAAACCTGAATTTCCTGGACAACACAGCAGCTTCGTTTCTGATGCAACATTATCTACAAACTCCGTTCGATGAAATCCCAGATCCTCTCCTCCATGTATACACGGTCCCTAAGTCCGCGAGGCATGTGGCGCTCGTCTGGGAATATCAACAGTTCATAAGGCTTCCTAGCAGCCACGAGCGTGTTGACAAGCCTTGCTGTGTGCCTGAAATGCACATTTTCATCTATCATCCCGTGCACTAGGAGCAGCTTCCCTTCCATGTTGTCAATGTGATGCATGACAGAACTGTGTAAATAGCCCGATTCGTTTTCAGAGGGCAATCCCATGTACTTTTCTGTATAAAACGTGTCGTATCCGTCCCATGATGTCACAGGAGCACCGGAAACTGCACATTTGAATACTTCGGGGAATTTTGCCAGTGCCATTGCTGAGAGATATCCGCCATAACTCCATCCGTACAGTCCAATGTGGCCGTCTTTAGCTAACCCCTGCTTGATGAGCCATTCGGCTCCAGTGAGTTGATCCTCAGTATCAATCTGGCCGCATTTGTACTTGAGCGCACCTGCAAACTTGAGCCCCCGTCGAGCAGTTCCTCTGTTATCCATCTGAGAAAGTAATAGCATGCAGAATAAGGAACAAATCAAATTATCATCTCCTTTATAAAAAGTAAAACTAATAATGGAAAACAGCGGAAATGAAGTGACAAAAATCCAGAGCATATGAAAACGTTTAAAGTATGCTTGTGTGTTGGACCGCAGATAGCATATATTCCAAAAGTAAATAATAAGTGTCAATGGGAGATGCAACCCAAAACATCAAAAATTGGATTCTCAAAGCGAAACAAAAAATCGAACCTTCCAAACTAATATGCCTTTACTACTGAGATACTGAGCTCTCATGTCGACTGTGTTTATCCAAGAATCACAGACTAGCTGTACGCTGGGACCACCATATACGTGAACCATTGTCTTGTAAGGTGGTGGTCCGAATCTTGCAGCATCAGGTTTATATAGTGCCCCATACAAGGTAGTTCCATCCTTAGCCTTCACCGGAACTATTTCAGGAGGCACAAGTACGAGGTCCTTAAACCTGGGAATGTTGAAGGGCTGCTCATAAACTGATGCAATGAAGCTTCCATCCAGCAATGAGTGTAGCGTGATTTTGGGAGGTGAACCCAAGAAATCATAGATATCGACAAACCTTTGCAACTGATGATCAAGCACAACAACATGTTTTCCCTTTCCATGGGTCAATCTTAGGGGAGTCTGTAAGGAACGGCTCTCATCTGGAAACAACTTCGTCCGATAAAGATGTGATTCCAAAGGACCATCCAAGGTTCCAGTGAAATATACGATTTCAGTGGCCTCATTTACACCAGCAACGTGCTCAACCATCCAATCACCTTGAGTAATAGGTCCTAAACACACACCATCAGAATCGTACAAATACAAATGTCTGAATCCCGTTCTTTCGCTTGCCCAAATGAATCCTCCAGATGATCGATCAGGTAATTTGTCTAAAGGAGTGAAACAATCATGCAAATTGATCCAAGTTTCACTATCTTCTTGCAAAATAAGTTCCCTCTGGCCAGTTTTGATATCAAACTTGAGGATGTTCAGTTTAGAATGAGTTCTATTTAACACCTGAGCAGTAAGAATGTTTCCGTGCATCCAATTGACTCTAGCCAAATATTCCTCATCTTCTGCCTGCTCTCCTCCACAGAGAAGATCCATCCAACTAACTGGTCCACCAGTGGCAGGAACAACTCCCAAGCGGACTTTCACATTTGGACCGCCAGCAAAAGGGTATGCATGGTCTTCCTGTGCATCCGAGCCCACTGAACTTTTCCCTTGGTGCATGATCCTAAAGAGAGGTACCTCCGATGAATCAACCTCGGTAAATGCAATAAATTTGCTATCTAATGACCACCAGTAACCATTCTTCCGGTCCATTTCCTCCTACAGCCAGAAAAGATATATCTCGGTTAGCAAACACACTTTTGAGTTTTTCCTTTGTCATATTGGGAAAGGGAGAAATGTTATGTAAACCAGGCAATAGTGGCCCTCAACATGTTTCAATAGTAACCCACCTGTGCAATGAACTCAGCAACGCCATGTGTCTGAAATAGCAACACAAAAAACTTGAGTTAAATTTGTGCAGTTAGCAAATAACATACATATTAATCTTTTTTGTGAGCTACAACATCAGTACCGAAGAAAAGACACATAAGCAAACAGATATAGACACATTTGTGTAAAACATAAAATGATATGGCAATCCAGGGAGATTATTAACATTCTATATGACTAGAACCAGTGGAAAAAAATAATCATGTATATGCATTTCTGGGGATAAGGGTGGAAGCAAAGCAGAAACCCTATTCTATGCACTTAGGATCTTAATATATTTTTCCTTCCTCTGAAGTTCCTTAGTCTATCATTGTTCTTTGTGAAGCACCAAAAGGACAATATTTTAACTTTGGTATTACTCATTTTGAACTCCTAGCGAGGGATCATGAAACATGTTCAAAAGAGATCTTTTAACTCAAACTGAGAAGATAAATGGAACTCAAGGCGTCTGAACAGATAGGTAATCAAATCAAGTTAGATGGAAAGGTCAAATGAATTAACTTGAATATGTATTGTTAAATGATATATAAAGTCTTTTTTTTTATACAAATCTTATTTATTTATTATTTGTTCTTATCTTCTTGTTGTTTGAGAAGAACAGTGAATGGCATACTCATACCCCAAATAAAAAGGGGAAGACTGCAAAAATCTAACGTCCTTTATGATGATTTACAAAAAACATATAACAGAAACGAATTGGGAATCTATGATAACTAATCTGACATAAATACAATTCACTAGGCATATACACGTAGTACTCAGTGATGCAAATAGCAAAAATACTAGGAGAGAGACTAAATAAAACACAGTATGGAACGTGATGCTTACTATAGCATTCTCGTTGGCGCCCACAGTCAATTGCTTTGACACGTTGTACAGAAGGTTAGACACGTGAAGTTCATTATCCCTCACATAGGCAAGCTTGGTTCCATCTGGAGAGAGATGTGGGTCTATAATCGGCGAACTAGAGACACTTGGGATGAGAAGTTCAGTCTTGTCATCATTTGCCTGGCTATAGATCTGCTCACATGTAGCAGTTGTGCTTTAGTTCATGGTAAGTAATAGAAACTATAGGTTTTAAAGTCATGTAATATGTTAAACAAGGTTACAAACAGAACATGTACAGAACTAAATTTGACTAAATAATTAAAATGACAACAAGTTAATGCTGTAATTCATGTTTTATCAGAAATTTTCCTCAGGAAAGTACAAAAACTGCAACCAATGAAGAAACTGCATGGTTTCTTTCACTAGTCAATGCAACCAAGATGATTTGAAAGCTCATATTTTCAAGCACTGTTATAAATCTCACAAATTATTAACAAAAAAGAACCAGTTTTTATTTATCAAATGATGGGTAAGGCTTTATGTTTTGCATTGATGTCTAATTTGCTAAATAAATTTACTTTTCATGGACAAATCCTGATCGGAGAAGAAATATGGAGTGAATGCAAGACATGAGTATTTGATGATCTCCCTTTCACCAAATTAGAATGTCAAATGTCCAGTACGATAAAATTCATAACACATGAACAAGATATAATATGTTAGGTTACACACCCCAGCAGGTAAAGGCACAATAAGTCTTTTTCTCCTTGGGCTGGTCTTTACCCATTCATAGCGTGTCACTCCCAAGCCTCGCTCTCTTAACCTCTCCCTTCTCAACTTCTCCTCAGCAGATAACTTAGTTTCATCAAGACCACCATCTGGTGGGCTAAAGAACAGACCATGTTTCCCACTCTTGGGATCAAATACAAACAAGTTTCTGTTCAAAGTCTGATCCTGACTGAACAAGTAAGCTATGAGACAATCATCGAGGCTAAAACTAATTGCAGTCGGCACTCCATAACCTGGTAAAGGATGCTGGGCTATCTTTTCAACAGGGAATATAGTGCAATTGTCCACAGCATTTGCAACAGTTGAATCAGTTACAGGCATTTCGTGAAGAAACAACCATGAACGTTTCAGATTCTTCTTTTTGTCACTCTCAATCAGTGATTGCATTACAAAATAAACAATCTAAGATTGAGTAAATTATGCATCAATGCGCGCATACTGTACAAATCTGCCAGAGAAAAGGACATCAAATAATCGTCAAAGCATGCCTTAAACAAACACATCCCCAAATCGTTCAATATGCACATACTTCATCACTTCAAATCATAGATAACAAGGAAAATGCAAAAATGATACATTTAAAAAAAATCACATTGCATACTAAAGGAAAACATTATCAGGTTTCTATTGAAATTATAATGATTTACATAAATTGTACGATTTCAACTTAACGAAGCTTAAACCAAAAAAATTGGACAAATTAAAGCTACTTTCTTAAGCTGCTTTTTCCAGTTGTGAAGGGAGGGGGGGAAAAAGCTTCTTCACTTTTCATTCCACATCGAACTCGAGCTAAACTAGTACACAAAACAGTGAACATCAAATCTTCACACATTGCGATCCAACACAACAACTTAACAACCAAAATCATCAACGATTAGCGCGACCCCGCTATACAAACTACTAATTAACCATAATTAGGCAGTATTGTGAGTAATTCAACTCTTAACAATAAACCGCGTATCCAAATATGCAATCTGACCTGTCTCTGATGATCCGGCAATGATGAAGAACGAATTCGGATTCCAGAATCGGATTCGGATTCAGATTCCTTCCAATAAATACTGATTACATCAACACTTGAACGCAGATTTATCAGAAAATCTCAGAATTTCGGAGTAAACTCAGAAACCAAAAGGCTTTGAAATGATTTGATATGAGAGTGAATAGATGGTGTGTGATAAGTCAGTTTTTGTGGGAGGAGTGGCGCGTGGTTTCACCGTAGCCGTACGCGCATGGGCTTGTTCTGGTGGCGGAGTTAATCTAGCTGGAGTGTTTTGTATCTGAATATTGTTATCTGTTACCATCCAAGAATTATCCTTAATTCAACAAACATTCGTAAATGATGATTATCATTGCAATATCATCCAATTGAAATACTAATATTAAATTATTTAATTTAGAATAAATTATTGCCTGTGACCGTGTACAAACGGCGACGAAACATAAGACATTATAATTTCAGCTATAATTATAAATAAATGTGCTCACTAATGGGCAACAGAACATTTTCCATAAATCACAAACAATATGCACATATAATATCAGTGATCCAATCTAGGGTGATCTTATACTTTATTTTATACAATTAAGTAAGAAGGGTTCTAGCAATTACATAATAATAATGAAGAAATTGTAAGAGTTCAATTGGAACATCGGTGGAATGTCACTTTAAATGGACTTCGACACTCATAAACTAGTAAAAGAGATGGTCGACCAAGCTAGCAAGGTTGATAATGGTGAAGTGGGGAACTAAAACGTTAGTGAAAGAAAGAAGACGGTGGATCTTCCTAATCAAGTTAGATCAGATGACTATCACCACTAGAAAGCATTGCGATAACGACATAACGTAAATTCTAATGTTGTTTTTTTTTGTACTCTGATGGTGGAATAACGTTTGAGTGAATAAGGTGCTTAACTTAAATGAAGCCTTATTCTCAGTGACGAATCCGTAACCGGAAAATGGGGGACGGATCCAGTTGCATATGCTAGTTGTTGATGATAACATAATTGATAGAAAATTGATAAAGAAGCAAATATTGGTTGGTGCGCGTTTGCTTTAGGTTGATAGAAACATATCAGTGACCACATTGGGTAGCTTTCCGCAGCTCGAAAGCTAGGGTGCTCTATATGGTCAAACGATTACCAAAATGAGATTTTCCACGATTTGCCCAACAATCCTATCCATGATTTATCCAAATATTTGATCGTAAGAGCAATAAGATTAACTTTCAAGAGAAGAAGAAACTGAGATTTGGAGTCAAGTAAGATTAATAATGAGATTAGAACTGCCTTGATGATACTTGTCTCTTTTCTGGAATACTCCTAATAACAAAGATGGAGCTCAGTAAGGTAGAGCTAAGAAGCTGATGTAAAATAAGGATGCCTTAGATATGTGAGAAATTCATACAATCAACACAAGTTCATATTAAAAAATCAAGATGATTGGAAAAAAAAAACGACATCAATTGAGAAATCTAACAAATGAGAAAAGACAAATCTTAAATGGAGGGAAAGAGAAGTCTGGCCCTAATTATTAAATGAGATAAATACTCTTTAGAGCACTTCCACGGAATTGGTAAATTACAACTCTGTACAACTAGCCCACAAAATCTTAGTTGTTTAGATACATAAATAATTGATATTATAAAGTTCTTTTTCCAGAATTCCAATTTTTGGTAACTTAAAATAAAATTATGCATTTAAGATGATGTATAATAGCCCATCCCCTCCCGCCCTTTCATCCGACACTGCTTACTCTTAACACATACTAGGCTCGAATATCTCAAGGTTGTTGGTCGGAAGGAGCCTTAGTTCAACCCAGATATGATCGATGTTATTTATATGGTCCGATAATAAGGTTATTTAAATTTTATTGGGTCGTAACTTGTAGACGGATTGTGTCCGCTATACCCTATGTAACATTAGAGATGCCAAGTGACATTTTTAAAGAAATGCTTTTTCCAAATGTTGTAGAGGAAAATGCACTTCCGATATTCTCTGAAATTAATGTCTAATTTAAATTGATGGATCAAGTAATTTTTTCAAAATGGCCAAAGCGTCATGTTTTAGTTTATTGATTTCAGATGGAAGATAGTTAGAATTTAGAAACCATGATTACTTGGCGGTCGGACTTTTCGGTTGATCTTTTCTCCCCACAAAAAAAGGTCTTATATCCAATATTAGATCGAAAAATAAAAATGTATAGTTACTTAAAACCATTATTCTATAAATAAAAAAAATTGAAAACAAGGATTGTAGTGTAAGCTATTTACTTGGTGCATACTGACTTATCCACTATGTGTCACGATCGAGAAACACAACTTGAAGTTAACAAAAATGATAAAAAAAAATAATTAGTCGCTTTTAATCAATGATACACATAGAAATTGTAAAAAGATGAACATTACGTCGTTGTCAAAAGAAAATATTGAGCAACGTATGTGTTGAGTGTGTGAAAAGGTATCCGTGTGCCCTTTTGTCCCTTGCCAAAAGTTTGTACTATAAAATAGAATCAATAAATTCCCAATATTCATGGTTACCATATTTGGTTGCAATAAAGTGATTGAAACTCGACACGTGTACACTCAACTATCATATGATTAATCAATATCCATTTTTTTTAATAATATGCATCAATTTGGAGAAAATTATAAGTCGGCTCAAGAATATATATATATATATATATATATATATGCATGGATTAGATATAACGAAACTTGGACACTAAGGTTACCACACACATAGATGTATATCAATGAATATAGGTGTGCATATTATTATATATTTCTGGACTAATATATTTTGTGCGAGCTTCGAAAAACAATAGGATACACTTATTTTCCAACGTATTGCAAGAAATGGCATCGAATTAAAATTTTCTGAAGTGGTATATTGGAGTCTCACATCCGAATTTTCAAAATATAAAACTTCATTTTATGTGGTGTGAAATTGAGAAAAATCAAAGCAAAGCTTATTAATTTTTTCTAATGTTCTAGGCTGGCTGCACAAGCCCAGTTGCTTTTATTCAATGGCCTTAGGCCCATTTTTTTATTTTTTTATTTTTCATGTAGGACAGGGAAAAATTAAGTGTCATTCTTAGTTTATTTATGTTTTATATTTTTGAGAGCGAACAAGTGGAGCTGGATTTGATATATTCAAAATTAAGAATTATTCTTAAAAAATAGTTATAATTTTAACTATTTGGTAAATTTGTAATTCTAATCTACAATTAATGTTTTCTTTTTTTTTTCGTTTCTACTTTAAAAATTATTTACACAATCAATTTATGATGTTACTATTATTTTATTTTTAATGCCAAATCAATTTTTCTGGTAGTATATTTATGTGACAGCTAATCGGAATTTTAATTCGAGCTATAAAATGAATACCGAAAATAAATCATAATATATTTGTAATTGTTGCAAATTCAAGTTAAAAAGTGACAATGGGAATAAGAGTTGGAACTATTTTTTATAATAACCTAAAAAATAATTAATATACTTGTGTTGTGTATTTTATGTTGTATATATTTGTGCAAATATTATTTTCTTCTCTATAAACTGTTGACTACGCCGACTACATAAGTTTTAAATAAATATTGTCAATATTACGTGAATAGAGTTTATAAACGTAAAATTGCATGTCTATCGCATTGTTCATCAACATTATAATTTGAAGGAGGCGCGATTGCATGCGCGGTCAGACAGGATCCGGACTTTGAACTGTTTTTTTCAATAGTAACATTTATATATTATAACAGTAGTTTTTATATGTAAAAATAATCACCTTTAATATAGCAATTTTATTTCTAATAATTGTACCTTTTACTCATGGCAATAATTACTTATACAAATATTATTTTTATTCATAACAATTTTTTATTTTTATTTTTATTTTTAATAAAATAGTCATGGATTGGGTCAGGATTAGATTTGAATTGGATCCAAATTTAGAGCCGGATCAGGTTCGGGCTGACCCAACCCGTGCACAGGGTAGGAGAGCGCCTGGAGAATTTGTCCAATTTTAAAAACGTTATCGAAATTATGGACAAAATTGTTGTCCATGTACAGAAGTAGGTTTATTGAATCTATAATTGAAGGAAGTTAGGTATTAACAAAAAAAAATATGAAGGAAGTTAGATTCTAAATTAATTTGAAGACGTTCATCAACTAAAGCCAGTAAGAATAGATGGGACAATGATGACGGACCAGGCTATCTGAGAATAGAGGAAGGAGAGGCGATGAGTTTGAACGAAGCGAACGCGGCTGCAACGGGGTCGCCGCGATTGCGGCTGCATTGTGGGGGCGAGGGGCGGGCGGCGGCCGCGGTGCACGCCGTTATTGCAGCTGAAGGCCGGGCGGTTGGCGCGGCGCGGCGAAGACGGCGGCTGCGTTGCCGCGAGATGCGGCGGCCTCATTTCCAATTTCTTTTTTAATTCAAATTTCAACTCAAAATTGATGAATAAAAATATTGTGGGCTATTTGTATTCTGCAATTAATTTATAACTTCTCTTCTTTATTTTTTTTTATTCTTTTTTTCAAGAATTGTTAATTGTGATTGATTATATTCAGTTTAAATAAATTAATATATGGTCATTTTAAAAGTTTACATATATCCTTTAAAAACAATCAATTGTAGCCGGAACAGACAGAGTAAAACAATATTTGTAGTTTTCAAATGAAAACATTTGCAATTAATTTTTGCATGTTGATTTCTTTTAGTTTCCTATAAGTACCGGTTTGTTTGTTTTTGTACTTCGTTACCAATAGTTTGCATTTATAATATGTCATTTTTAGTATTTAATTAATATAATTTTAAAAAATTTAATTAAATAATTATTAATTTTTAATTATTTACTTTCATTCTACAAATATCATGATTTAAATAAATATATCAAATTGGAGTTTGATAAAAAAAAAAAGGTAATGAATTGAAAAAATAGAATTGTGACTGAAATTTTGTAGCTGGAGTTGTGGGTGTTGTGGCTGAAATTTAAAATACTGATATGACAGCTAAAAAATGAAGTTATAGTTGAATTTTTGAAGTTGAATTGTGGATGATCTCACTCACACGAACTTTGAGTTTGGGGCAATAATCAAGAGCTTTCCATGTCTTCTTCTTTCTTATTTAGCTTTCGCTTGAAACACGCTAGATATGAAGCCAATGTCGTGGCTTATAATTTAGCTAGATGTTCAAAGATTTTTAATTTTTTTTACCTAATTTGGAATGAATTTCAAATTATGTGAGGGATCTTTTCCATGTGTCATGCATCTATGAGCAATAAAATTATCCTTGTTTTACTAAAAAAAATCAGTAACGCAGAAGATAAATAGAGATGCAATGTCATTTTTATGTTTTCTTTGGGGGATGAAAAGATTGTTTGATATCTTATTCAACAATATTCAAAGATTCATGTAAATGCTAAAACTAATACCCCCTCTACCTCAAATATGGCACATAATCACTTTATTTTTTATTTCCCCATTTACCCCCGTGATGACTCGAACCCCCGACCTATTGGTTGGAGGAGAAGCGTCTTACCAACTAAGCTGCGCTTCATCGTCTATTTATCAAAATATATGTGGCCTCATATTTCTCCACTCACAAGTCACAACACTCTTATCTAATATATATGGCCTCCTATTTCTCCATTCACAAGTCACAACACACTATCTAGTATATATGGCCTCCTATTTCTCCACTCACAAGTCACAACACTATCTAATAAAGTAGAACTCTTTCTTCCACTCACAAGTCACAATACATTCTACCTAACATTTATTGAAATTCATGCACAATAAGTGTTCATTATTTTGGGGAGTGTGGCAGCATTAATATTAAGCTTATAAACCTAAATGTGAAGAGATGAAAAATATTTTCAGTTAAGGGCAAAAATAATCCTTGTCCAATTTTATCACGTGCTAGACATGTTGGACCAAGGATAACCTCTACACAGCACATTATCAATTCAAAAAAAAACAAAACAAAACAACAAAAAACACCTAAACGTAACCTATACAATAAGGTATTCATCAAACGTATTAAAAAAACCATGTTCATCTTCATACTCATCTGGAATTCTGGGAAAAAACCTGCAAGCTTCTCACTTTCTGCAAACACAAATCAACTTAACAACAAGGGCTTCGCTAAGACGTCGCCACGGCCTCCGTTTCTGAAGAAGGATAAGACGTCGCCACGGCCTCCGATCCTACGGATTCTTCTTTTGTGCAATCTTCGTCGAATACAACTTATTTGTCGCTCCAAACAAGGTATTTTCAGAGTAAGTAGTCTCCAGATGAGTCGGGGTACGCAATGTGCACTTAGGCCAAAACACGAGTTCACAAGTCCGAGTCTTCGACTTCAGAACATACCACAAAGCTAGGAAATGCTAGTGTTATATCCCTACAAAGCCAAATAACATATCTCAGATGATTCTTACTCGGAAGAGACCTAGACAAAGTAAAGCCTCGAACTAATGGTGGAACGTGGTCTGAAGGAATAGAGCTGCATTAGCTACTAAAGACAAGTCTGAATCGAGCAGACTATTCTGAGAGACTTACCTTAGGTATGGAAGTGTCATATTCTTGATAAGGGATGGATTTTGGGATACGAATTCCTTCCACTCGTCTAGGTCGATCTTTCCATCACCTTTCTTATCTGCCTCGTCAAATGTCTGCAGCATAAAGAAACAGACAGAAGATGAAACACATTATTCTAAAAAGCATGATCGTGAAAATAAAGAAGACACAAGGGTGATCCTCACCTTGTTCACAATCATCTCAAGGTATTCCTCTGAAAGAACTAAATCTGATTCATGTAATAGTGCCAATACCATCTCTCTCAACTGCCAAGTTATACAAAAAGGTGCAAAAAAGGCATATTAAACAGATATTATATCACTTCTTTGTTGCCAAAATTTAGCAAATATCTTCACCAAAAAAGAGAGGATAAAGAACCCTCAATAATTTAGACCATCTTCAATAATTTACATTAATTCGAACTACACGAACTATGAAACTTCATTCAAAATCCATGGTCCGTGAAAATTTTCAGGTGTATATAATTTAATGATAAAGAACAAGAAAATTGAAAGGAGAAGTGATGAAGATGAAGCAGGTTTACCTCTTCCCTCTCAATGAAACCCGTGTTCCTCAGATCGTACACTTTAAATGCAACTGTTAAGAAAATGTGTAGTCAGAGATACGAAAAGCAAAAATGATAGATACAAGCAGCATGTAGGAATGAAATACAAGCAAAATTTGATTCGTACATGCAATTTTGTCTGCAACTGATGCATTAGGGTGAAATATACCCAACGACCGGACAAATTCTCCAAATTCAATCACTCCGTTGCGCTTGTAGTCAAAAATATCGAATACCTACATAAAAAAACTCTTCATCAAAAACTATTTCTAGATACCAACATAGAGTTTAAAAGGTGTACATATACATCTGAAAAAGTGTACGAAAGAAGCCGCGATAACCTACCCTGTCCGCAAACAGATTTCTCTTGTTTCTGTTCCTGAAGAGAGCAAGCTGGAATTCTTCCTGATGAGCTTGGAATAAGGTCAATAATTAATAAGTGGAAAAGTTTTGATAGTGACCAAGTCAAGACATAAACAAGTGACGATGATACCTTATGAATGAGGCCGTCATCAACTATGGAGCTACTTATCTTCTTATACAGTTCGTATAAAGCCTCTACTTCACTGACAGAAACTGCAAGAGAAAGATCCTATTCAATAGACTAGCGGCAGCCAAACCCAAAATAAAAGTCCGGGAGCACAGAGAAAATTTGAGCAGCTACTCCAATTTGGCCAGCATCAAGAAATGTTCAGTGAATATTTCACAAATTATATTTGAGACCAGGCAATTAGTTCAGCAAGTCCCCGGAATAAGATGCCACGAAATAAAACCGGGAAGTGATGAGATAGTTATATGGTGCAACAACTAATAAGTTTTGGAGAGAAGCATGAATAAGCCTCACATGCTTCGTACTCACAAGGTGTCTCAGCAGCGAGGATATTGGGATCCTCGTAACCAGGGGTGTGTTCTCGGGATTTAGAGTGAAAGCAGCCCATAGGAGTAGGGAAGGTTGCGGATTAGTCCACGGTCATACAAATTCATGCTATTGTGGCTTCTGATGTAACCGAACCTGCCAAAGATGAATTACAGTAACTTTGTTCAGCAAAAAAGGATTGTTCATAAGTTTCTGGTATCAACTTAAACTTCAAAATGCTCTAGCAAAAATGATGAAGCGCAACAAACAACACGAATCAATGAATAGAACTACATAATTGGATGCTAAACTTTATGCCACTACATCCAATAAAGATCATATATACAATTGAGAGATTAGCATAGAATCCAGCAACGAGTGAACCAAATAAACAAGAAACACGCAGAGAGAACCACTTCATCTAACTCGGAGCCCTTCTGAAGTTTACACATATAAACGCAAGCTACCTTCTCCAACCAAAATGGACAATCCACATATGTCGACTTTATCACATTCAATATATATGGAATATGAGAAACCAAGAGTTGATGCAGTAGCAGCGAAATATTTAATTATGACAACGATGCAAATGCTAATCCCCCACAAGTACATATGATCTCTCTGATTTATTGATGTTGATCCACCACAAGTACAGCTACAATTCAAAAATAAACAAAGCCGCCAATACTGATGCAACCAACCTATTAGTAAATCGTATCAGATCCGCACAAATATTCAAGGGAATATTACTAACTCATCTTGGACTTTATACTATCAGCCAAAATAAGTAAATGTCATGTACAGTCTAGAAAAATACCACAACTATAAATAAATCTATACCCTCCGGCATCTTCTCCCTCAATCACAAGGAAACAAATGCTAAATTCAATCCATACCAATATCAAGATTTTTAAAAATACTTACAGATAATATATTGTGCTTCTTGGAAAACACAATTGTTAGATGTTTGTTTGTCATGCCACCCACAACTTCAAAAAGTTTCCCAAAACTCAGTCTTTCAAGCAAAAACATGCACTAAAGAGTTCTATTGTGTGTGCGTGCGTGTGTGTGCGTGCGTGCGTGTGTGTGTGTGTGTGTGTGTGTGAGAGAGAGAGAGAGAGAGAAACAATTAAAGCCCAACAGGATGAAATCGAAAGAGCCTAAACCACTTGGTCGATTGCTGATTATATCAGGAAATACAGGTTTTCTAGAATGGAAAAAAAAAAGGATCTTGATCCGCACAAATTTCAATTTTTGGCAAGCAAACAAAAATTAGACGAACCCATTTCAATAATCCCACTTAAACTTTCCTTGTCTTCTTTTTTACCATTCCCATTGCGACAGAAACGGATTCAAGTCCAGAATGCACAACAGAAACCAGAACAGAAGTCGAGAAAATACACTGAGCAAATACACATATACAATCTATGCCCAAAAATCTGGGGAAAAAAATAAAATAAAATTGCGGTGGTGAAGAGAAGAAGAGAATAAAGAGAGATGAGAACTGACCGACGAGGCGCAGCAGGATATTGAGACGGCTGTTGCGGAATTGTTTGTCTTGTTGCACCTAAATATGATTTGTTTATGCATGTATACGGTTCAAAAAGATACAAACTAATGTGTTTCAATTACTATTTTTATATATATTTGTGATAAGACCTTTGAGCCATTTACGAGTTTGCAGACGTTTACTTTGTGATACCGTCTCTCTCAACATCTCTGTCAAAAAGCTTTGGCCTTTCTGCTTCCAATGGAACCACGAAAATTTCTTAGAGAAAAGTAATATATATAATTTAAAATATAATTATAATGTAATAATAGTTTCAATAATAGCATAATATTTAAATTACAACTTATGAAACCACCTAAACTTGAGATATTAAAAAAGAAATAATGAACTATGTGTAGCTCAAGCTAGCAATTATGCAAGAACTACATAAATGAATATTTAACAATCTGTCAAGATTCTAATTGCTTTAGCATAAATAGAAGTAATTACACGACTAAATTTCTTCCATGGTAATACCTTAATGATTAATATTTATTTATTTTGTAAAAATAAAATAATGTAATTTATTTGACAAATAATTAAACAGACAATTAATATAGCTTCAAAAATAAATAATTTAACATAATAAGTCATTTTTTTAGTGCTGATATAAAGGATGTTAGAGCATCAACAGTCGCGTGCTTCGAGTTGTCCTAAGCACGCCCAACGTGCTCAACAGCCCGAGCATGCTGATGAGGGCCACTGAAGTGGTAATACTTAAATAATGCCTATGAAATTTTTATAAGTTGTTTTCTCATTTAATTTGCTTTATGTATTCAATATGAGATATTTGACGACATTTTGAAAGGTGTTTATAAGTTCTTTTCCCACCTTATTAGCTTTGCGTATTCAATGTGGAATATTAAACTAAGATCATTTAAAATGAAATCTTTTCCCCCTTTACATATCACAAGACAATAAATGAGTTGTAAATATAAATTAATTCAACCCTAGGATGAAAAAGAAGTATATAAACTCTAAAAAATGAGCAGCAAAAAACAATAAATTTGGAGTTTAGAATTTCTAAATTCTAAAAATTAAGATTAAAAAAAAAAGAAAAAAAAAAAAAAGAAACCAGTGTTTAGAATCACCCAATGGAAAAACGGGTCTTCTTCCAAGTAAATAATAATAAATAAACATAGCCATAATTTTTGTAGTTTAAATTATTAAACGTTGATGTACATATATGCGTATATAATATATAGTAGGATTAGAGTATCCAATCTTCTCTTTCTTAAGTGGCATATTTAGAATTTCTTCATTGAGAATTTCTCAATTCTCCGTTATTCTTATTTATCTTCATTATTCTTATTTTGCTCACAACTCTTATCTCATATTATTTCAATTATAATACACAAGGATGGTGATTTTATTAATAGCAAATCAGAGGTAAAAATTAGCTCTCAATCAGCATATTGGATAAAAAATAGCTTTCATTATGTCTAATTATAATTTTTATTTTCCGTGATAAATATGCATGAATTATCTCCCATCATTACAGCATCTTGCTCACATCATTTGCATAAAGTCCATAAACAAATAATTAGGTGTCACAATTCTTATTCCATATTAATTTTCAATTATAACACACCTTGAATGAAGTCCATAAAAAGATTAGGTGTAGTATTCCATCCTACACTTATTTTTCATCATGAATTTAATTTGGTCAAGTAATTAATTAGTTAGTCAAATAAATAATTATATTTTTATTAAAAATTAAATCTAATTTGGCTATATTTTGATCAATAATTGAGTTTCTCAAATAATAGAAGTCCATATGATATAATAATAAATTAAAAATATTTTTTCTTATATTAATTTTTTAATTATTAATTTTTTAATTTAACATTCACTTTTTATTAAAATTTAACAAATGAATTTAATATAAAATAGAAATCTATATAAGAGTATTTGCGATTTTTTTAAACGGAAGAATTTGTGAGATGTTAAGGCTCATATATCATTAGCATGTTTAGATTCATATCTTATATTAGCTTCTTTACATTCATATTTTTTTTTTCTTTACATTCATATGAATTTTTTAATAATAACGTATTGGCAAAGAAAAACATTAATTTATATAATATTTTCTTCATTATTTTTTTCCTCACAACTCTTATCCCGTATTGATTCTAAATGAGCTTCACAATAATCTACCGAATGAAAATCTATATAGTAATATAAATCTATATGAGAGTTTGTGAAAATGAATTAAACGGAAGATTTTGTGATATTTTTAAGACTCATAATCCATTAGCTTATTTAGATTCATATATTAGAATCTTTATATTCATACATATTTTTTGATACTATATATTGACAAAAGAAACGTTAATTTATATAATATTTTATGTTGTGAAAATTATGAATAAGAAATCAAGTTTTGATTAGATACCAAAATCACGATGGTTTATACAATGTGTAAACCTAGTACTTAGTTGCAGCAGTTCCGCATTAAGAAGAAGTCATTTGTCGACAACACATGAAAGGAATACTGATGAAGGAAGTACTGAAGCCTAGAGCATACTGAAGAAACATGAATGTACTTAATACAGAAATAACATAGAGTATTCAATGCTGAAGAAAAACGGAGTGTGAAGTTAGCCTTAACTCGGACATGCTTAAGAAATATGGAGTCAACATAGACATTAAGTGTTTGACTTCGTGTATCAAAGAGGATCTGCAGAGTCCCACGAATCAAGGAAAAGGCACAAGGTTGCAAAGTTATAGTGGTATACTGTTGCAAGCACCGAAAGCGACACGACAAAGGTCAACGGTACTATGTCAAACGACAAAATAGGGAGATTTGGTTGGTGCTTCTTCTAACGGCACAATTCAAATCTCACCTATAAATACCCAGCGAACTCCATCATTTAAAGATGACGAATAACCGAAACACTGTTGGACGCTCGAGCAATCAAAGTCTCTTAAGCAAACACCTCAAAGCTAAAAGCGATTTCAAAGAAGATAATATTCATTCTATTAAAGTGGTTCCCCCGAGCCTAATTTCTATTATAATTCGAGGAAAATCCAATTAATTAATTATCTCTTAGTGTAACAACTTAATTTTGAAATTCCCCAATTAGTATTTAAAATTATAGGTTGTGTACCTATGAACTTGATATGTACAAGTTGTGGATTAGCAATTAAAAATCAAAAAGGTGAATATACGATTTTTTTTTTTATTTTTCGATATCTGAACAATTAAGATTATGAATTATGTAACCTACTTTGATTGTTTTGATCAACTGTAAATGTGATCTTCTATGTATTGGTATTGATTTTTGCTAAGCATTGAATTTATTAGTAAACTTATTGAATTCTCGAATTTTAGAGCTACATAAAATATCAATACTTGGCTAAATAAATGAGCAACCATAATTAACTAAAATTGACACTCCTAATCCTCCATTACACTACAATTTTCGTGCCCTATATAATGAGAAAGTCAATGGATGACTTTTATGTGCTAAATCCTACTAGTGCATGGATTAGTTTAGTTCTATATTATTCAGTTTTAATAATTTTTAAAATGATTACAATGTGTCTGGGCGTGTTCTGAAAATTTTAGTGAATTTACAAGGTCATTAACTATTTTTATAAATTTTGTAAAGAGAACTGCTTGGAAACTACCTTGTTATGATAGACAGTACTAATTTGTGCATAAATTTCAAACTACTAGGAGTTTTTGAGTATTTCTTTTTGGGGATGAAAATAGACTATCTGAGGTTTTTAGAATTGGTAAGATATGCCCCTGAAACCCTCGGGATGAGTCTAGTATGCCTTAGGTAGCCCGTCAAATTCCGACGTGGTGCCTTGTGATCGGTCGAGGCCGAATGGTGAGGGTGAATGGCGCGACAACGTGCTCAAGCATGTGAAGACGTGCAATAGGCCTGTGCTCAACACCTCATGGCACTGTGTTCAAGCGTTTGAGCACGCGGTGTTGTGCTCAATGCATGGCGCTGCGGATGCTCTAATGGGTTTCAAAATTTAGGAATTAATAGATTGTATGCTTATTTAAAGAAATTGGTGGTCCGATCTCTATAATGCATGATACAGTATTTTAGTTTCATCAATATTATCATGGATACATTAAAGAGATATTGACTATTTCAAATTTTATCTTGATTGCTAGAATTTCTTTAATCTCACTTATTTTTAGATGGATAAGAATCAAGTTATTCATAAATTATAAAAATTATTAATGATCTTGGATATCCCAAAATTTTAATCCAATTTTTTTTTTGAGTTAAAAGTTCTAATCCATCTTAATAAACAATAAATTAGCATATGAAATGGTAAGACCACATATCCTCCTCGCGAAAACCCTAGCCGCCTCTCTAGGGTTTTGAGGAGAGTCGTATTCCCAGTGGAGGTAGCCTTTCCCGGACTCTCTCCGGTGTAGCAGACGGTAGTAGCAGATACAGTATGGACCCGAACGAGATAGCAAAGTTGGTGGCAGAGTTGAATCTTGAAACAGAAGCGGAGAATAA
>JAYDZE010060411.1:0-25739 GCA_034509125.1 Monilaria moniliformis | reverse complement strand
GGTTGGTCATTCTGGGGAGACAGAGAGCTCTACCCGGCCGGGTGGAGTGAAATTAAATCCACCCGGCCGGGTGGAGCTGAAACGCATTTCGGAATTGAGTCTTCACTTAACTTAGGTGAAGACTCATTTGGGAAATGAGTCTTCACAGAAGACTCATTTCCCAAATGCGTTTTACCCATTTTTAGTAGTAAAAAAAAAAGTTTCCCGTTTTTGGAATTTTTTTTGTAGATCCTCCTAGATCCGGAATTTTGCCCATTTTAGTAGAAGTATCTCAAATTATATATAATTAAAATTAGATACTTTAGTTATTACTATTGTTTTACCGAAAAATGTTTGTACTAGCTATGTGTAGTTACCAATAAATATTCGAATTTTCATAAAATTAACAAAAATGTCTAGAATTAAAGTACAGATAGCGTAAAAATTACGTGGCTCATCGTAAATTATTATTGGGTGTCACAATTTTGGTGTCCTGCTTCTATCCCACACTTATATTTAATATTTTAATAATAATTGGTCTGATATAAATAAAAAATAATTATAATGTTGGCATTTGAAATTAAAATTATTTAATCAAGAAAAAATTAAATTGGAAAAAAATAATACGAAGTGACACCAAAAAGTAGGACAAGAGAATTTCTGGTGTATATATATACTAAGACCATTCTTATTAGGTGTAAAATATTAATATCTTAATCTTCATGTATATAAAATAGTCAACCAAAAGATTTGTTCATTAATGTAAGAATCATCGAATAGAATCCTACTAATGGAACCTTTAAATTCTCCATTTATTATGTATTTAGATAGAGATAGAAGGTGGGCCAATTTTGACTAAATGTTAGAAATGATTTCTCATTTATATTTGAAAACAAAATTTGGTTTTATTATGAATTAAAATTCAGTATACATACATATTGCATTATTACTAATATAAATAATAATATATAAACGAATTGAAAAATTAAAGTTCACTATAACCAATATTATGAAACATGCTTTGAAATTTAATGAAATATATTTGTGTTTCATTTTAATTTTATAATTCTTAAATTATATTTTTTATCATGTCAAGATATATACTAAGCTATTCTTAAGTTAAATCATGCAATAACAAAATATTTATCCAACGACATTCTTATCAGATGTCATTTTTTTTAGTTTTTTCACTAGTAGTATTTAATCGTATTTGAGTTCAAGTATATATTCCAAAATTCTCCAAATTAAATATTTTACATTCATTAAACATTGTATAAATCATGCATCACGTTTTGGAGAACTTGTTAAGATGACCTGTAATGTGCTTAGCATTGGTATAACAACGATAATATAAGAATCTTCCTTCATATTAGAGCATACATTTTGAACATATATACCGAAAAATGTAAGCTCTTCTTTGATCACGTAATTTGTTGCATAGATATTTTGGTGGTAAGATTTTATATTTAGTATAAAATTATAAATTATCAAACTATATTATATTTTTAATATTATAATTTTTTTAATAGATAATGAAAAGTTTGAAAACTATGAATTCGAAGTGAATTATGAAGTTGAAGCTTCAAAGATTATCAGTGTAAAAAAAATGTAATTCAAATATTTAGAGTTTAGATTCATTTCTGAGACTCTTTGATTCTATGAGGCAAAACTATTTTTCAACAATTTATCGTTAATTTTATTTTATGTAATCTTTGACTTTTTTAGAATGTTTTATGCTTTGAATTTATCATATGGTTTATATATTTATATATGTTTATATATTATAAATATAGAATTCTTAAGAATAAAAAGTACATAAATTAATTTTTGTCGTTTGTTTATAGCCCGCTGGGCTAGCCCGAAATCCAAACATTTAGGGTTAAGGTTGGAAATTTCTAACCCGATAAAATTTCAACCCGATTAGCCCGCACCCGATTAACCCGTAACCCAAGTAGGGCTGACCCGAAATCCGATGGGTTGGCTCGATTGACATACCTACCTGCAACCGCCACCGCACCTTTCATCAGCGCCGCACAAGAACAAAGAAGAAATGAGAAAAATTGGCTCAGACCTGGATATTTCCGATCATCACAGCCACAACCCACCCAAAATGAAAGGAAGAGCCGATGGCCATGGAGCCACGGCGGCCATGGATTGACGGCAACCACTACGCCGGTCACCACCGCCTCACTTTCTGGCTCGCACAGTAGAAACAACGCACAGTAGAGACGACGCACAGTAGAGAGAGAGAGAGAGAGAGTCGAATGAACAGAGAAGAGTAAGTGAATTGGGTGAAGAATGAGAAAGGGCAGAAGCAGAAGTCGTGGGGTAACAGTAAACTACCGCACCATTTGGGTGCAATTCAATTTCTCATTCAAACAGTGACGACGACGCCGTTTTTGGCCACAAGTATGGTGGGTCGCGATAAAAAACACTCGACCCGACGGGCCGAGATAAAAATTAACACTGCTTTCAAACATACGAATATCACTATTAAATCAAGATAAGGTATTCTATCTAGGATTTAACATGCATATCAAACTAGACCTAATTATAAAAAAATTCAACAAAACCACGTAACTAATTAATATCAGCTCAAGAAAAGAGAGATTATACCATATTTTGTTTTCTTTTTAGGGAACTTAATTTAAAGTCAAATAAGGGGCGCATCAATTTAGCAAAACCCTACTACTTCTTCACTATTACTCTTTATACCCTTCAAAAGAGCAGAAAGCGGGAGTTGAGTTGCTACATAAAAGCTAGAGAGAGAGAGAGAGACAGAGAGACAGAGAGAGAGTGCTCCCAAATATGAATACTAAAGTGTGGCCGTGCGTGTGTGCTTGAGAGAGAGAGAGAGAGAGACAGTCATCGGAGTTTGACGTCAGCGCCGGCAAGATGTCAGCAGGCATGATGAACGAGCAGAGTTTGGAGAAGCATATACAGAAACAAATGGGTTGTATGACCGGCTTCCTTCAAATTTTTGATCGCCACCAGATTCTCTCCGGCAAACGCCACTACTCCGCCAAGCGCCTCCCTCCCTCGCCGGTACCATTACATTACCATTTTCTTCTTTCCATATTCACACGCTAATTGTATCTCACCACTGTTTTAGGTGTATAATACAACGTCGGAATCGGAGAAGTCAACCCCCACGTCGCCGGCGATCTCGAGGGAATTTGGAAAGCCGCCGGTGACCACATCTAGCCCGGACAGGTCAAATCAGTCACCTCTCCCCATGTTCGAGATGAAAGAAGGCACCAAGTGTTCGTGGAAATTCGGCAAAGAAACCCCACGGCTGTCGCTGGACAGCAGAGCCACCACAGATGCCAATGGCAGTCTCCACCCCAAGGAAATCCGCACGGCCGACGGCAATGAGAACGCCGAAACCCAGCAAAACCGCTCTCCCAGCGTCATTGCCAGGCTCATGGGCCTGGAGCCATTACCGGATTCAACCTGCTTCGAACCAGAAACCAAGCCGGAGCTCCGAAGATCCGCCTCCGAGTCGAGAGTCTCCAGAGATCTCTTCCACTCGCGATTCATATCAGAGAGAAGCAATTTCTCCTCCAATCAGCCCACTGAAACCGCCGACTACAACTCACCCCTATTTGCAGATCCAATAAACTATTTGCTGAAGAATGCTACTAAAGTTGATACGCCCAAAGCATTCAACAGAGGCGGCGGCTTTCATCCTCCGTCGCCGTGGAATACTCTGCGTCACCGCAAAAGCTTCTTCGACTCCGGCGACTTTTTCCCCGAGCCCAAACAGGCGGTTCCTATCTACGGCGAGACCGAGAACAGATTGAAACTGCGAGGAATTGAAGAACCGTCCAAAGATTTGGAAACATTGAAGCAAATTCTGGAAGCTCTGCAGCTCAAAGGACTTCTACATTCCAGAAAACACTGGGAGCAACACCAAATCCGCCACCGCACCTTCGTCTACGACGATTCACCGATCGTCGTAATGAACCCATCGAGATCGCCAACTTCAACGTCATTCAGTCGGAAAATGGCGAATGATGGAAATCAGAGTCGCGGCGGCGGCCGGAGGACCTACGGTCTCGCCGGAGAAAATTCATCGCCAATGAGCCCCCGCCGTGACCGGAACGTTCGGAATCCGGCTCAGACCGGTCGAAGTCGGAGCCCGACGACCACGAACAGAACCGAAGGCATTGCAGTCGGAAGGCGGTCCAACTCGCTGTCAAAGCCTAAACCGTTGAGCGTCGAAACGCATAGGAGACCGAACGATTTAACGGAGAACCGGCGGCTCTCTCCGGTTCATTCTCCAAAGCTCAACCAGAAAAGAACCGGACGGGATGCGCCAGCCAGCACACGATCGCCGAGGAACAGTAAATCAACGACCGAGATCAAACGGAAAGAGAAGAAGACAGGCGGCGCAGAGGATGAATCATCGTCAATTTCCGGTAGCAGTATCGCCACATCCACCGATACAGAGGTAATTGTAATTAACGAAAGTTAATTAGAGCTTTAATCAACAAATTATGAGGCTTATTAATGCGAAAACGCAGAGGTGTAAAAGCGAGGAATACAAAGAGGGGCGCAGCTTATTAGAGAGGTGTGATAAGCTGCTGCACAGCATAGCGGAGATTACTGCAACCGATATGCAGTCGAGCCCCGTGTCAGTTCTTGATTCATCCTTGTACAAGGACGAGTCCTCGACCCCTTCACCCATCACGACAAGACGTAACATTGATTTCAAAGGTACAAACCTCATTAATCTATATTACTATATGTTTTGTATCTTAATTGGGAATTAGAAGGGTGTCGAGTCGTGGGGTGGACCGTTCGTCCTTGGCCCGCTTGTGTATCGATCACCTAGATATTGATGGTGGTGTTGTTGGATGTTGGAGTAAACTCGTGAACTTTTTCTCGCATACTTTGTCCAAACAAGATAGTGATGGTGCTTCTTTCGTGTAACTGTGGTTATCATTCTTGCGTTAAGCCACAAAATGTTGGGATCTATTTTGTGGTTGGATGGTGTAGTGCAATTGCTGAGGTTGACTACTCGGTCTCTCTTTTTTTTTTTGTGTATGGAAAATGTTACTGTTGCACACATTTGCTCTACATAAATTGCACCAAATGAATATGATGTTTGAATTATGCAAACAGATGAGTGTGGTGAATTGGATGAGGAGTGGAGCTCTGAGATCGTTCTATCACAAGACTATGATTTCGTGTACGTCTCAGATATCGTAAGGGCATCCCATTTTCTCCCACAAGAGTCGGACGTCTTCTTATTGCTAGAGAAGCAACAGTATCTTAAGGGAAAGGATACATGCAAAGTGTCGAGGCTACAAAGGAAGTTGATCTTTGACACGGTGCATGAGATCCTTGACAAGAATAGGCGGTTGCCGCCATGGAAGGTGGCCTCATGGGGTCGACACGGGCCATCTTTGGTCAAGGTGTGGTCGGAATTCCAAAGAGTGAAGGAGAGGGAGATGGACGCAGCACAAGATCTGTTCGACACCATTTATGGTGTCCTCAAGAAAGACCTAGCCGGAGATGGGATGTCCAGCTGGGAGGATTGCCCGTTGGAGATGTCCGAGGCCATCTTGGACATCGAACGACTTATATTCAAGGATCTCATTGGCGAGGCAATTCGAGATCTAGCGGCATTAGAGTCGCGTAACAAGGCAATGTTACCATCCTTGCCTAGGAGGAAGCTGATTTTCTCAACTCCTAATTAGGGCATTTTGTCTTAATTTTGTGACAAATACTGGTAGTATATTTTGCCCTTTCCCTTTGGTCGTTGAGTATTTTCTTCATTCTGATTATTAAGACGATGCTAACAGTCACTTTTGCAACATGCAAAATGTAAAAATGAAAATGAGAAAATAAAAAACAAAAGTAAAAGGAAAAATAAAAGATAAAGGAGAATGGAGAGAACATTTTACTTTGTGCGGAAGTGCATGTGTGGTGTTGGTCGCGGACATCATGGGCTGTCATGTTTTCGTGCAATAACTTTATTTCATAAAGTAAAAAGGAAAAAATAGTCACTTACACTGGATATTCTGCACCACCATAATTAGTTTTATTTTTTTTAAGTGGGAAAAAAATTGCGAAATAATAATATAAAAAAACACCCCACGAAATTAGAGTTACATACCGTACGGATATCCTTATACTTTGGTATG
Organism: Monilaria moniliformis; assembly: GCA_034509125.1. Taxonomy (NCBI): domain Eukaryota; kingdom Viridiplantae; phylum Streptophyta; class Magnoliopsida; order Caryophyllales; family Aizoaceae; genus Monilaria; species Monilaria moniliformis. Next base: position 19,608 of record JAYDZE010060411.1, on the reverse strand, counting down.
GATGCGATCTATTATTGAAGATATTAATTTAGATAATAATATGTGATCACAAACTTTATAATTTAGTGTATTCTTTTTCTTGAAAGAAGTAAGTCAAAACAAGAAAGTATAAATTGAAGCTATGGTGAAAGCTTTCCTACTAGTCTATGATTTTATTGTGTTTGGAGGTCTGGAAATGATGATGGGGTGGGGTGGGGTGGGGCCCACTCCCAGGTGCTTATGAACAAAATTCATTTTTGTACGGCCTAATCTAATCCACTCCAGCACATGCGATCTATAAATGTTGGATTAATCGAGTACTAAGGTTTCGGTCCAAGCCGAATGGTTTGTTATTACATCTTAATGAAGTAAGATGCTATTTTGATTTCAGGATATTTATACTTTTAGAAAGTTGTCCCATCCCACTTCCGCTTACGTTGTTTTTCCTTTTATGACTTTAGATGGGATAATACGTTGGTATGGTATGTCACAAATTATTGTGGATTTTCAAAATCTATCTTCTATATTCTCTCTCCCGCTTGACTTGACTCGTATTCTTTTTGGGATTGTCTCACTTGACTTAGTCTGTTTTTTTTTTTACAATAATTTTAAATATGTGAGTCACACACTTTTACATTATAATTTTACACTTCTAAATAATCATATAAAACAGTCAAATAGAACGATACAGAGGGATTACTAACTATTTTGATCTTTAAAAACCTGAATTACTGAACTATGCAAGATCTGTATTTTAGCTCCAAAAAACCTAATTAGGATGGCGGCAATATATATAAACAGAAGTATATGAAAGATCCACTCTTATAAGACGATACCATCATCATTTGGGGAAATAAAAATATATCTAAAACTATAACGCCCACTAGATATCTATTATGAACTATTATAAACTATGCAAATCTATCACGGGCCAATATTTTTCAAAATTCAAAAATTGAATATTGTTACATCTGTTGTGCATGGCTACTCCATCACTCATCATCGCAGCTTACTCACTCCATCCACAACTCTTTACTGAATCCATGCCATCGTATGTTCATATCGATCATCCTCCCTTCTCTATCATCGTCTACTTGCAAACTCAGTCGCCAACCTTTTGGTGCATAACGTCGCGCTCGAAAACCTAACTCAAGAAATCAACTCTCAATAACTAAATTTAGATTCACGCGATCCGGCCCAACCTAATTCTACTACTTCTCAGCAAAAATTCATCAAAACAATTTTTTTCTAATTTTTACTGGGGGCAGCCAAAAAAAAAAAAAAAAACAAGTTCTGTCAACTTCTCTTCTTATTCTTACTCCTCCTAACGTGTCTAATTTTTTATTGAACCAAAAAAATTTGACCGAATAGCTTTACATAGTTTTTAATAATTATATTTCAATTGTGCAAGAGATTAGTACATTTAGGGGGTGTTTGGTACATTAGTTAAGCCATGTTAGGTTAGATTTATCATGGCCCAATAGTATTTTAATGAGTGTTTGGTACAAGTGTTGCGGCCCGTGTTTATTAACCTGGCCTGTTTCGATTTCTGTGCACACATATTACTCTATGTTTTTGTTGGCTTCCTTTTCAGGCCTTGAGGCTGCGATAACTTATTTGAGGCATGATTAACATTTCTATTTCCTGTGCTACGCTCTTCGTCCTTCACTGTGAGAATCATGCCCCCTCTTCATGGCGGTGATGGTGTGCTAGCGGCGGTAAGATATGTCCGGTGGTAGTGGTGGAATGGCGGTAGTCAACGGTTACACGATGATTTTGGCCGAGAAAATCTGAGCCGAGGACACCTCACGGCCGCCCTCGTCACACCATGGCCTCCGTCGATCTTGGGATCTACTTTGTGTTCGTGAGTTTGCTCCATTTTTTGGTGCGATTATGTGTTGTGGTTTGATTTGGGGTTTCGATCTTGAGACCGAATGTTTATTGGGTTCGATTTGAGTTTCGATTGTTGTTCGATTTGGATGGTTTCGATCTTTTGGCTGTGATGATTGTGGATATCTGAGCCTATTTTTTCTCAATTTTTGGTTTCGATTGTTGTTCGTTTTGGGTTTCCATTATTGTTTGATTTTGGGTTCGACTGTTTTCGATTTTGGGTTTTGATTTTCAATTCGATTTTGAGTTTCCATTGTTGGTCGATTTTGGGTTTCGATTGTTGTTTAATTTGGGTTTCGACGATTTGTTCGATTTGGTTTAGATTGTTGTTCGATGGGTTTCGATTGTTGTTTGATTTGGGTTTCGATTGTTGTTTGATTTGGGTTTCGATTGTTGTTCGATGGTTTCGATTGTTGTTTGATTTGAGTTCCTATTTGTTGTTCGATTTGGGTTTCGATTCTGTGTTGTTGGGGGGTCGTCTGCCATGGGTGTCGCCGGAAAAGGGGTCGTCGGAAGGTGGGGCCGGAAATGGAGGTCGCGGTGGATTTGGATCTGTTTCACCATGGTCGTCGTCGTCGGAGAAGACGATGGATCTGCTCATGTTCTTGCAATTTTAATTAATTATGATTAATTATGATTAACTTATCTAAATTAATTAATAAATCTTAATTTAACTTAATAAAATTACCGTTGAATCACTAAATAAGCTAATATTTGTCCAATTAATTAACTTATCATTATCTAAAAAAGTTAACTAATCAATAATTAATAAATCAATACTCAATCACCATTTTATCCGAATTTATCATTTAAGTTTGTTATTAATTAAGAAATCAATAGTTTAGTTTAATAAATTAATAATTAAGATAATTAATTTATATCATTTATTAAATAATTTATATTTAGAATTAGTTAATTATTCATTATTAAAATTCTAAATAGAATTTATATATAAAAGGGTAAAAGTGTAATTGTATACTTTATCTATAATATAATTTATACAACCAAACACTTAAATAATTTTAATCCTACTTATATCATACTTATCCTAATTTTTATCATAAATTGTATCCTAAATTCTATCACGATTTAACTATCTTACACAATCCTAACATTACTACCAAACGCCCCCTTAGATTTTAAAAACACACTATAGATTGTTTTTTCATGCCATTTCTCTTTTTCATATAATATTTCACAATAAATTTTACAAATAACTAGTATAATGCCTACATAAATAGGCTTGAGAGTTAAAATGTGGTCAAGTTGCGTTTGTTTTATAACGTTGACTGCAAGCATAAAAAAATTCAAGTTGCAGAAGAAGATCTTGATCGCCATTATTGAAATTCTCAAGGTTCTGACTACGTATCCTACTACATTCATCTTTTTAGTTGACCACAAAATTTTACCATGTTGTATTAAGCTTGGAATATCTATGTTTTGGCGAATTGCGCGTAGATGTTTTGTTTGATGACTTCTTAATAAATGTAACAGTTAATTTTTAGATAATTTAGTTATTCTGTATTCTATAATTTTTTAGATAATTTAAATAATTCGAAATTCGAGGGTGTATATTAATTCGTAGTTGATGCAATCAAATAAAAACTTGAGATGAAAGGACTCGCAAGAACTTAATTTAATAACTAACCATTTCATTATTTTAACCTATTCGCATTCGTTGCCCATAAATCGATCTATAAGATTGATAGGAACCATGTAATGAGATCCCCAAGTTTCACTCCTCGTTTTTGTCACTTGGACCATGATTCAGAAAAAATGTCTAACCCCATTTGTTATCAATTATTATGAGATGAGGTATTTTACTTTTCGTTTATTTCAATCTGAAATCTGAATTTTGTAATGGAAAGACACAGCTCGTTTTTGTTTTCTAACGGCCGCGTTAACGCCGCTGAGAAAAGAAGGAAAAGAAGGGCGGGTTGGGGCAGGGATGGGAAGATTGACGCGCCTTAGACACGCGATTCGTTGCGCCCACGGCTGGAAGCCGTGCTGCGGCCGCCGCGACGCTGCAGCCCGCTTCGCCGCAAATCCGCCGGATGTCTTAATTTTTTTATTTTTTTTAATAAAGATCAACATTGATTTAATGGAAGCTTCACAGGATAGCATGTAGCTTCACGGGATGCACTCAATTTCCTCTATAAAATCCACCCACTTTCACTTCTCTTCTCACCAACATCCCTTCTTACTTTCTTCTAATTTTTCTTCTTCATTTTCATTCACTCATTGTATTTTATGTATCGAAATTCGGGAAAAAAATCCTCCTCCACCGAAGGCACTCGAATTTTTTGAGTATTGTCGAACTAAGGGTTGGGATCCAGCGGCTTTCATGTTGGGTACTCTGAATGCGGCGCCGAACAATGACGCCCTGACCCCAACCTTGTCGTCGATCAACGTCGGCGACTACTTTGCCAATGAGATGCATACCATCGACGAGTTCGACCCGTCCCCTCCCGTGACGGATAAAGGCAAAGGAAAGAATGCATCCCTTAGTGTGCGTGAGGAGGTGTGGGCAATTATGCGAAATCACCCCAAATTTTCTGGCCGCTCTGACTCCTCATTTGACCCGAAAAGAAACAAGCACACCGCATCCGGTCAATACGTTACAAGCGGAGAGACCGATGCATTTGATTTGAATGCATCCATGGATGAAAGTATTGGCAAATAGTCGTCGACCCGTCCTATAGGACAGAATGCGACGAAAAGAAAAGGAAATGGGAAGGCGCCAGAAGGCAATGATGGAAATTGACCAATAAGGAAATTGACCCGTCCTATCACAATCTTGTATGTGAGTATCATAAGGAAATTGACCAACCACATATAACAAAATGTTGACATATATTTAGAATGTTGAAGTTACTAATATAGTATTTGACACTATAATTCACATGCTAGAAGCCTAGAAGTGACAAACTTAGTATAACAGTGTTTGGAGGATAGAAATGGACCTACATTATCAACAGTTGTAGCAATTAGGACAGCAAAAATGGGACTACCATGTGATGACATGACAGAGAAAATGGCTCTTAAATGGTGGGGGATCTTCAACCACTTTTCACCTGTTATTTTTCTATACTTTCCCAAATTTTTGAGCAACATTGGATTGCTATGAACCCCAACGACCTAATTTATATTTATGCAATTCAAAGAAAAGGAGGGTATACAATTACTTCAATTTAATTCGCATTATATATTCATAAAATTCAATTGGGGGAATGTAAAATTGGCAGGTGTCGACTCAAATGAAAATGATTTAAACCCAATATCTTTAAATAATTCACTCTACTCCGTTTGATAAAAGAAGCTAGTGTCTTTAGCTCAGTTTAACGTTATTAATTGCAAGATATGTGATATTTTGCTATTAAGTTAGATCATAGCTTGTAAGGGTGTGTTATATTTTCCTAAATTTAATTATCATAAAAAAGAGGAATAAAAAAAGTTGAAAAATGAAGAAAATATTATCACACCAATAGCTCATGATAATATTATCATGAGTAGTGACTGTGAGAATGAATGAAAAAGGGCTGCCCAAAAATTTCCATTTTACCCGAGAAAAGTAATATATCCTACATAATGTGTGAAAAATATGGAAAATGCATGAAAATATATGCAATACACTCTTTTTTCATTAAAGAAAACACACTCTGATTAAGGCAAACGAATCAATGAGCTAGTGTATTCAAGAGTTGTACAAATATAATGAAATTTATGCCAGAATACCAATAACTATATGTTTGTCTATATTTCTAGAGAAGGAAAACGACAATTTTCTCTGCCAGAGTAGGATGTAGAAAAGTTTCCTAATCTGAATTTGCATCATTATTGGTGGTGAATTCTTTTGGTCTTGATGTAACATAAAAATGGAAATTTTGGTTCCCTATGAGAAAAGTAAATAACGAGGGGTGACTTACAAATAGAATGTAGTTGATTTCTTTTTTTATTTTTAGTCTCAAAACGGGGCTTATATCTTTTTACCAAAACTAGATGGGCAAAGAATCTAGCTGTTTCACTGATGAAAAATAGAGATTTCTTTACCAAATGACTTTGGCTTGTTTTCTTTTTAGCTTATTCTCATCGGATTTGGGATATTGGTGTGTGAAGCATGCTTTTGAAATTTCATAGAAATAATATTGAAGTTTATTGTATGTGATTGAACATTCACTCTCTAGTCACCTAGATATCATAAATTGTCCCCGGATTGTACTGATGCAACAAATACAGATACGATGGCAGCCTCTTATACGACTTATCAAAGTCGTCATACGCCATCTCTATCCCTAAGCTCCTAATGTTCAAAGTGGAACTGTATGTTATGGCAATATCATATGATCTGCACATCTCTGCAATCATATCATTCGATCTCAAAATGACCCCCTCACCCACCAATCTACGAGCAAAATATGTAGCAGCAATCTTAGTTTTGACCTTTCTTTCAGTAGTACGACTCAAGTTTGAAGAGCAGCGGTGCTCCAACGTCAATTTAATAATTCTCCAAATACATGCGCCTATAACATCACATAATCTGAAATTGCAACTCTTTCTACCTTGCTTGTAAATATGCACCAAATGATCACTTGCGAAACGATCAGTGGCATGTTCCACCTTGTTCTCCAAATACATGCCCACAATCATCTTCAAGTCATTCTTGGACCGAAATGTGGCCTTTTTAAGAGTACATGAATAGCTAGTAGAGACGGTTCGACCCAGCACAACGACAGTGTAGTGTCAAAATTACGGAACAAGATAAGCCAATTTTTCTATGTGCGGTGTGCATTATCACCACCTCCAGCATGCTCCTTATGCATATCCTGTTGGTCTGATGAGATGTTCCGGTGCCCAAAAACCATATCCATTTGTAGCGGTTGTCGAATCCAAGCAAAGAACTCTAAAGTTATAATATCAATCACAGCTCTACGTCTTGTATCCTCCTTCTTCAGAGTTATTCCCCGACTCATCTTCACGTGGCATGCTTTGAGGGATTTCGTGGTGCTCTGGTCCCGAGCTGCTTCATCTCACATTCACTCTGGGGGGGCAGATTCATGGCCTCTCTGAATGACATAAATCTCTGGAATGGATAACCCTTTCTGCTAGCATTCGAAGTAATTTCAAATCACATCCTAGCAAAACTTTAACTTGTTTGTCGTCATCTATATGTGTGAAATAGTAAATCAAATCATTTGTATCATTTTCACTCCATAATTCATTTCTAATCACATGCATGAGCTGATTTAGAGTCAAGTTGTCCACTTCCACGCTGATAATCATCGCATCCTCATCTACGTATGTGGATTGGTTCCAATGATCGTCGTAATGTATCATGATACGGCACATCACCATCTAATATTAGCAAAAATAAAATAAAAGAATTAGCAACAAAAATAATGAATATTAGGGCTTTTGTCTCACACCCACGGTGGTACAGAGCTCCAATGCTCACGTTGGTGCTATACTGCTGTGGTGCGGGGAACGTCGAACTCGCTCAAGATGGCACACTCGTGAGAGAGCACCGTGATCGTGAGTAAGAAATTGTGAGTGAACCATTCACGTGGGTCATGATTGAGAGCATCGCGATCTTAAGAAGACGATAGTGGTCTAAGATCGTGGCCAATGATCATGGTCCGCAACCGCAACTGTATCCCATGATCGTTGTCCGCGATCATCGACCACTAATGTAGGCTTTACACGATCGTGTGATATAGGACATGATAGTGGCAAATGATCGTGGTCTGCGATCGTCGGTCACGATCGTTGTCCACGATCATTGACCACTAAGAGAAGTTGGTTTTACACGATCGTCGACAACGATCGTTGGCATGGACCAAGATCTTAGGCAATGATCGTGGGCAACGGTCGTGTGCTACCATCGTGGCCCACGATCGTGGGCTTTAGAACACGATCGAGTGTCATGATAATTGGCTGGTACAGCTCGAAAAATTCAAATTTTGCGACGTTGTAATTTTTTTGTATACCTTTTTTAAGTCGCGGAAACATAAACACAGCCTCCTATTATGATCTCTTTTGAATTTAAACTTTTTTTCAAGAAAACACTATTGCTTCTTTTTATTATGAGTTTTCAAAGAAGTTTATGATCTCTTTATGTATTTCAAGTAAGTTTATGTTTATGGTATGTCGCGAGTATACATTTAATGAAGTTGGTTGGAATATTAAGTTTTAAATGCATGAACAACCACCCTCTTACACGAAAATTGAGTATAGTATTATAAGTTAGTTGATTCTCTTTATTCTATTTTTTTTTAGTTTCTGATAGTATTGTGAGCTTCAACAACTTTTTCGGCCATATGGAAAAATAACTGTCTTTTCAAGACAAAATGGAATAAAATACTCACTCTTATGGATGAAGATAAAAAAAAATATCTACTTTTATGATAGTGGTATTTTTACCCTATTTTGCGTTACAATACTTGTCTTGCGTAAACTTAGAACTGCGTGTCCAAAATTTGGTTGGTATTTGGCATGTTTCCCTTTGCATAAATTTACTCCCTCTATTCTCAATAAAATATCTCATTTAGTCAAAAATAAATATTCACAATAAATATCTTATTTTATTTTTACTATTTTATCTTCCCTAACTTATGACTTAATGAGGGAGTATTATTTTTTGCTTCCTAGCCAAATTATAGCAAAAATTAGTCCCTAATAAAATGTATATTCTAATAAAATTAATGGAATAATTGAATAATGCATCTCGTTTGTCGCATACTGCATGATTCAAATTGCATATAGCACATACAAAATTTGATCAGAATTTTAGCTGAGACTAAAAAGCACAGATACTTCAAACTTAACGTTAGAAACAAACTACATCAAATGATCAAACAGTTCAAATGGTTGTTCTTAACTACGATCTGAAATCTAATTCCTAGCATACAAATCTAAATTAAATAGAAGCAATGTCACAAACGCATCACTGTGGATCAATTAAATAGACAATAAGATATGGGACAGTAATTCATTCCTTGGTGGTTTTGTTGATGAGGGATTTGTGAATGTGGGGAATCACACCACCGCCGGCAATGGTTCCTTTGATGAGGGTGTCAAGCTCCTCATCTCCCCGAATTGCCAACTGCAAGTGCCTAGGCGTTATCCTCTTCACTTTTAGATCTTTGCTGGCATTTCCAGCCAACTCAAGCACTTCAGCAGTCAAATACTCGAGAATTGCAGCAGAGTAGACAGCTGCTGTGGCTCCAACTCTTCCATTGGCATTGGTTCTTGACTTGAGGTGGCGATGAATCCTTCCAACAGGAAACTAGAAGCAACAGCAGAAACTAAATTTGGAGCATTTGTGCCTTGACAAGATAAAAAAAACACTCTTTGCCAAAAAAGAAAATCAAAACTTTTCTACACAAGACCTCTCACATAATCAATATAAACATGAAAAAGCAATAAAGAACATACCACAAAAGAAAGTAATACAATATAACTAGCCAATAAGAGAAAATACAGTAGATTAATGGCATACCATTGACAGATAGGGGTCTCGATGCAGCACATACCACCAAAGAAACCATTTTGATCCAAGGTGCCAAAATATGAGCATTGGAAAATGTCTATTCAACCTAAGATGAAGGACCTAACTAGTTACTACTCATGGAGCCCTTATATTTAACATACACCAAAAACCATTTGCTGGGACATGAGCATACCATGCAGCAAAAAGTCCACAACATAATACAATTATATGGCAAATTGTCATTATGTTCGAGCAACTGTGAGGCATTGGACCCGTTGTAGATGCACCTATAGTCACTAGATAAACCAGTAATGAAAAGTGCACTGTGGAAGGCTAACTTCAACTAGAGAAAGATTCAAAATTCTAGTGAAATTGTGTCACTTATAAACTCAATTACTCAACCTAGATATAAGAAGATCAAAAGCTGGTATCACACATTTTTGGTTGTATTAAGCTGTATTTATACCTGGAGGCCTGCACGAGCTGACCGGGAAACAGGTCGCTTCTTGTCCTTCTCCTTGTTAGCTGCTGCAGCTGCCATTGTCTTCCCTGCTACAAGCCCCTTTCCACCTTTCCCAGCCATTTTACTCTCAATACAGCTTCAGCGCTAACTTCAGAAAGGCAAAGAAATTAGACAGAACAGCTAGAAATACACCGTTCATTATCCTAAATCAAAGAACTAAACCAAGCACAAGTATAGCTCCCAATAACAAACAAAGGGAGCAATTTTTCCTTGTATAATTGAATATTCATCTAACCTTAACAATTGAGAAGCAAATCTCACTAGTAATTGATTAAACAAGAGATATAATTTTAAAATTAATAATTAATTAACCTTTTTTATTCTATCTACAACTAAATCTCAAGAAAAATCAAATCTTTAAAACAAATTTCCACAATCATCTCGCTCTATTTATACTTTCAACTTTGAATATTAAACTAGAGAAACATTCCAATATTTTCTAAACATCCTTACTCTTTTTCTCAACCCTCACAAATAATTGGGTATAAAAAAGAAGAAAACGAACATAAATCTAGATATATGTCCTGTTCTACAACAGATCTGGTCAATCTAGGTGATAAAATTACTGATCCACAAATTAACAGAAACATCAAGACACCTCAAGCACCAAATAGATCAAATCTATCAAAGGAGGAAAACAATTAAACGATCTAAAAAAGTGTTAGTACCTCAGGAATTAGAGAAAACAGCAGGAACAGAAACGTAGAGGAAAGGAGCACGAACGATAAAGATGAGTGTGTATAATTGTGTGTATAATGTTTGGTAAACAGTGAAGAGAGAGGAAATTTATTGCGTTTTTGTGAAGGTTTTTGAATCTGGATTGGAATTTTGGCGGTTGCTTTTGGGTGGGAAAAAGCAATTTCGCAAGCCGGAAAATTTTTCACATCCGGGAATTAAATTACGATTGTGCCCTTGTCCTTGCGTTGAAATACAGCTTCTCTGTTCGTAGCCGGCGTCTGAGGTTGTCTTGTTTTATAGCCAATCGATTAGGCTCAAACACCAGTTCTATGGGCTCAGGCCCAAATGTTAGCTATCTATTATAGGCCCATGAATGCTTTTTCTACTACTTTTGTTTCCGTTCAGAAATTACAAATAATTCAAATTACAGCTGAATATTGAATTTACATTTATTAAATGTAAATTCACAATAGAATATTGTGAATATTGAATATTGAATTTACATTTATTGAATTTCACAATTGTACCCTAATCTCAAGATTTCAGACTAAGTTGGATCTTCTATTACAATATATCGCAACATTTCTTATTACATCTATGAATAATTATCACTTGTTATTGAAATTTAAGAATTTAATAAATTTTGTTTATGGAAATTCACTGGTAATGGTTACATTTTGCATGTGTATAATAATTTGAAATTGGTAGAATATTAACTTTTATTCTCATGTGACGGCCATCCACACAGGGGTGTCCCACTACTTCGTAGAAAGAAAAAAACTCACACACACTCGACGGAGTCCAGATTTGAGAATCGAGTCATGCATAGTTATGGGCACAAATTGAGTCTAAATTTATTAATCACCGCCATGGTTAATGATTAATTAGAGTTAAGTCTATTCAAGAACACCAAACAATGCGATCTCATTATGTCAGTAACAGTGAACTCTAGGATCCAAATTTATCGTTGTCGCACCCTCGAGTCAAGATTTATGATCAAATTTTATTAATCCATGAATAAAGTCTTGTAATCAAATTTTAAGAAAAATCATAATTAAACATAATTAAGATTGGACAGGTTGCGCCATGCGGCCGTCTGCATGCAAGTGTGGCTCATTATATGTTTAGCAGATGTATTTTATATTGACTTGATTAATTATACATTAGTTTGGTGTGGGGGGGGGGTCCAAGACCGACCTAGTTCAATCCATTTTGTGCTTTGTTGTTCTTCAAAAGGAAAGGTGGCTATTTTCTCAACAAATCATAGGTTCTAGTATTTGAAATTGCAAGTTTGCCTGATTGTTATGACTATCTCCATAATGCTGAATACTGTATACGAGAAAGATGCGACACTAGATAAAACGAACTCCAATAAATAAAGAGCCACAGTATAATACATTCTCATATTTAATTCAACATGGATTTAATTCAACAGTGGGATTTTATTTTATTTTTGAAAAATAATAATAAGGGACAAGCACATAAAAAAATAATGAACAAGAAATAAACGAATACATATAAAATTTTCGTTCCTAATGAGATTCGAACTCAGGTGTTGCATTAATCCAATAAGAACATTCATCTATTATATATCTTTATGATTAAAGGATTGAAAATGATTATCATTTATCACCATTATTTATCATTCTTACTGGCTCATTTGCCTGTATATATATATACTATAATCGATATGTCACACATTAATTATGAACCTTTACCAGAGCACCACCACGTGTAGTCAACATTAGTTTGTTATTTTATTTTCTTTTTTGAAGGTTATCAAATTCAAAAACATAAAGTTAAAGTCTAATATATTTTTCCTTTAACTTAAAAAGAGAGGAACACAAATAGTAAATTGAGATTTGATTTGTATGTAATTTGTGAGTTTGATAATTGTAATAATAATTTATAAAATATGAAAGAAAAGAAAAATATAAGGATTAATTATAATTTATGGCTCGATCTTTCAAAGTAATTATAAAAAGGACCTAATCTTTGAATAATTGAAAATATGGCATAACTTTTGTAAAGTAGTTAAAAAACGACCTACTCTAAATTAATAATTATCTTTGAATATATTTTAATTTCTTCGTAATTTTTTCAATACTTCTTATAGATAACATGTATAAATCAGTAACGATAGCATTGTACAACAATATAATTACATAAGATAAATAATAGTAATATGTAATCGGAGGTTGACTTTTGCATATTTAAATTCAATAATATAAAATAAAGCCTATTAATATCTATTAAATAACATAAATATTTTTAGTGTAACTTTCAACATTCTTATATAAATAATATATATATATATATATATATATATATAATTTTATATTTTTATTGTAAGTTTATTTTTTATAATTTAATTATTTTAATAAACAAATTCATTAAACTTACCATTTTGGTTGTTGATTGCCACGTTGGACTCGAACTTGAGACATTTGGCCTCAAGCACCAATCATTCTACTAGTAGGCACACACATTATTGAGTATTGACTATTATTGTTTTTATTCTGAAGTGTTCTCATGCATCACAAATTAAATTTTACTCTTTTTGTCCCATTAATAACGTCCCAGAATTACTTTTGCGTTGTTACAATTATAATGCCTCAAACCCGCCAAAAAATTGCCTAAATATTGTCTTACATGTTGATCCCCTTTAATTTATAGCCACAAAAACTGCATTCTTTAACCTTCGTACCTGAAGCTTTTTGAGACGTTGTTAATAGGACAAATAGAGTATTAAAATCAGATAATTTTGATTCTCAAAATCTTGTTCCACATTAATAGTTCTTATAACTAAGGCTTCCATTTATCCATTTTACATTAAGTTTCTAAAAGGAAAAAAATGGCAATTATCCCCAAAAAAATCATTCAATAACCAAAATTTTAAATTTAATACAATTTATTCAATCAGAAATACACAAATTATATAAAACATAAAACTATATTATACTCTCTCCGTCCACTAAGGCTTTCACTAAGGCTTTCTTTAACCTTCACAACACAACACCAATAAATTTTTCACTCACCAATAACTTTTTATCTCTCTCTCTTACTTTACCAATTATGTATTAAAACTTGTGTCGTTACTAACAAAACTATTTTTAGTAGACGGAGGGAGTATATAGATGTATGCATTTAAATAAAAATGTTGACAGTGATAATCAATATAGTTATGTTATACATATATTAATAGGCTTTTATTTTATTTATTTTATTGAATTTAAAGATGAAAAATTCAATATCTAATTACATATAATTATTTTTTATCCTATATAATTATATTTTTTTCACAGTAATATCCTTTCTAGTCTATACATGGTGCCAATAACGGGTATTAAAAAAATTAATGAAAAAAATATATTGAAAGATAATTCTTAATTTCAAAGTAGCTCATATTTGCAACTACTTTACAAAGATCAAGCCATATTTGCAATTTTTCAAAATGTTAGGTCATTTTTACAACTACTTCAAAAGATCAGTCCATAAACTATAATTAACCAAAAATATAGTTAATTCTTATCAACAATGCTAATAGTAATCGCTACCAGTTATCTCTCCATATATAAAGGGTTGGCTTAATTTAAAATCAATAATTTAAAGAAGTAAGAGTAAAGATAAAACTAAATATTGTCTTGGGTTTTTGTCTACTTTGTTGTGTATGAGCATTCTTATTTTTTTTTATTTCTCCTCGATGCATGATTTACACACGAGATTTTTAATAAAGCTTTTTTATTTTCTTTGTATTTTGATTTTCACATTGTCAATGAATTAGTTGTTTTTCTTAGCCATCATTTTTTATTAGGTTTTCTTATATAAACTTGTAAACTCATATTTTTCGTCTTGTAATAAAATTTATTTATGCAAAAAAATAATAATAATCTAGCCCCTTATCCTTGGGGGCCTTGCTCAGCCATTGATACCGACCATTGACACAGTTCTAATGTGTTCTAAAGTTTTTTTTTTTTTTTGTCTGTTCTAAAGTTATTCATTATCAAGGTTTGACTTCATATTTCAAAATCCAGATATTGTAGAAGATAAGAGTAAGATTAATAAATTAATTCAAACTGAGATCCAAGGTGATATGTGTGCTGGAGATAGGGCAGAAGGCACATATTTTATCCTACCTAATCAGTTAACATATAAACACTCTCATTGAGTGATAGAATAAATTGATATAAATAATTTAAATTAATTTAATATTTATTTTGATAGGATAAATAATTTTGAATTTATTTGACCATTTTATTATTTAAATACTCAATTCTATATTTTATTAAATTTTCCATTCACCCAAATAAACATTTCCTAAAAGAATGATTTTGGCTTTGAGTAGACCATCTTTGTCTCACAAATTGGTCAAAAAACAAAGAGATAATAATAAAAATGCGATATAAGTAGAAACCGGTGATTTTCTTTTGAGGAAATAAATTTTAACAGTCAGGGCATCTATATTTATGTATTTAATTATAGAATAAAGAAATAGAATATATATTTTTATATAATAAAGATTAAAAAAAGCAACCTTGTTATTTTAGCCTTAGTATCAATTAAGATTGTTAATTCACGAGTTAAACATGACGATAAAATACATATTAGTTAGTAAGATGTTTCTCGTCAACTAATAGGTCGAGAATTCGAGGTAGAATTGCTTCGAATGCATGTGTGAATTGTAACTAAAAATAATCATGAATTAAACATGCAAAGCCACTAAAATAGCATTATTTTGAGTTCATCTCACGAGTTGAGGGTCGACAAATCCCAGTCTCGTGAGTCATTTCATGAGTTGGGATTTGTCATTCACGAGCTATCTAACTTAACTCCTAAAGAAACCTATTTTATGCTGTAATTCAAAATTTTACACCAGCTCATGAATTGGTTGCCAATTTTGGTTTACAACCTAAATATTCCTGAATAAGAGTAAAAAAAAAAACTGGCTAATTTTTGTTTCTATAATTAGTAACTATATATATATATATATATATATATATATATTATTTTTACAATATAAAAATGACTTGTAATATATGAACAATATATTTATATCTCAATTAATGTGCCAAACTTATGTAACTTAGATGGTGTTTGACTGAGAAATTATAAGCTGCTCATCTCATGAGTCATTTCATGAATTGGGATTTGTCAAAATACGCCCAATATACATTCACAAGTTACCTAACTACAATAACCTATTTTATACCATAATTCACAAATTTGCACCATATTGCTCATGAATTGGTTGCAATTTTCGGTTTACAACCTAAATATTCACAAATAAGAGTAAAAATAAACAAAAATGGGCTAATTTGTATTTCTTTAATTAGTGACTATATATATTATAGTTTTACAATATAGAAATGACTTCTAATATAATAACTATATATTTATATATCAATTAATGGGCAAAATTTATCTGACTTAGAGGGTGTTTGCCGAAACTTATAAGCTTTTAAACAACTTATAAGCTAAAAGTAAACTCCAATAGCTTATATGCTCTCCAAAAAAGTTTATGGTTTGTTATTTTTATATATACACTTACAATTTCATCTCTATTCAATTTCCTCTATCTAACTATGATTTTCTCTCTCTAACTCATCAAATTCTTTCTTTAGTTTAAAAGTTCAATCATTCAAACACTTTCACAACTTATAAACTCTTAATACTATCTTATAAGCTTTTGAAATATTTTATAAATTTCAAGAAATTATAAACTCTCTAGCAGGGGCAGCCCCCTTAGGCAATTCACATAGTAATGCTGTTGCTGAGTCAAGGTGACTTATTAATTAAGTAGTTATTGAACATAACTTCTTGTAAGCTTCCTTCATATTTTATCGGCACCACTCATTTTAATCATTTATTGTAAAGGTATGGTTGTATTTTACGTAAAAAGTCACCTGCATAGTAATTTAATCATAGCTGTGAATAGAACGTATATTTATTACATGAAATAAATAAGATATACAACATATAACTTTAGAATAATTATCTAAAAGAAAAAATAGAATAATAGCATCCTCTTCAGTTTTTCCATGTTTGAAGAACTATATAGAAAGAAGACAAAATTTTGGAATATTTGGCGACAAATAAAGTAGTACACATATTGTGAATTTTTTTTATGTAAAATTATCTAATAGATCAAGACTCCGTATTGAAATACTATAAAATCAAAAACGAATATAAATTTGAATTTCAAAATATTAGTACAATATATACTATCCGACACGAATAATTTATGATATTGATATATAAACATACGTATATACATAAAGAAAGACTCCATAGTATTTAGTCTTTAAATAATGAGCACGAAAGCATCCATTTCTTGCATGCCAATCCCCATATATACAGTCACACACACACAAACACACACACATCTATATTAGTCTACTTGAAATCTTTCATCATATCCATCTCCAATCACATGAATCACATGACAATTTCGTCTCAAAATCCTACGAGATTCATCGAAGACGCCCTCTTCTGCTCCGACCCGTTCGCCCTATCCTACTCCGACCCGGATCAGAAATGGATTATCCGCCAACACCTCATCTCCCTCATCCAAGACTTCCCTTCCTTCAAACCCTCCGTCGCCCTCTTCACCCACAACGACGGCACCGACGTCAAGCTCCTCCTCTCCTCCGGCGACCTCCCCGTCTCCCCCGACGCCCCGCCTGTGCCGCTCACCATCTGGGTGCACGAGCTCTACCCTCACGCCCCGCCAATCGTTTACATAAAAGCCGCCGCCTCCCCACACCCCATCCACGAGCACTACCCCTTCGCCGACCCCGCCTCCGGCGCTGCCGTCTCCGCCTACATCGCCAGCTGGCACTTCGCCAGGTCGAGCCTATCAGGCCTGGCCCACAACCTGGCCAGGCTCTTTTGTCACAATCACCCGCTCTGTTATAGTAGGACGGGTGGTCCTAACAAGTGGGCCCATCCGTCTCTGGCCTCCAGGATGGAGGCCAGAGATAGGCTGGCCTGCTCGCTCTACTACGACGCGGTGGATATCGTGGCGGGGGCGCGGCGGGAGATAGAGGATCTGGCGGCGGTCCAAGCGGCGCTGAAGGAAAGGACCGAAGCTCTTGCGATTGCGTTGAGGCAGCTGGAGGGGGAGCGGAGAGGGCTGAAGTCGAGATCGGTTGAGATGTGTGAAGAAGCTGATAGATTGCAGAACTGGCTGAGAGTGTACGGGGCGGCGAGTTCGAGCTGTGCCGCCGTGGATGATGCGTTCGAAGGGGTGGATGAGTGGTCGGAAACGGTGGTGGATGTTTTGGCGGCGGATTGGGCGGTAGAGGATTTGATGTATAAATTGGAGGTAGCGGTTGGAGCAGGAGTTGTGAGATTTGATGTTTATTTGAAGCAGGTCAGAGTGTTGGCGAGAGAGCAGTTTTCCCATAGATTTAAGATGAAGAACATTCCAATTTCATTCCAATTGTAAGACTTCTTTGTTTTTTTTGTTTTTTTTTTTTTTAATGGGTGATAAGTTATATTTTTGTTGTTGTTAGCATAAGTCTTGAAGTTAGATCAATTATGTATCGCGTAGTTCTATATTTACTAGGTTCAGCATTAAATTGTATTGATTTGAAAACAGAACATTAAATTGTAGCGAATCATTAATATGCCAATTATAGATATATTAAGAGGTGGGAAATTATTTATATATACAATGGTTGATGGAGTTATATATATGTACTACAAGATCAAGTTTTTTCAAATGGGAAATGAGCAAGGCCATCCACAATATTAGGTATGTCCTTAAATTTTCCTTACAATATTCATAGGACATATCAATTTTTTCTTTAAAATTTTACATCCTGCAGCAACAGATGTTAATCTTTAACTATCTCTTATACTATTTATTTATTATATTTTAAATTCTTTCATGATTCATATAATTTTCAATTGAGTAATTTAAATTCAATAAATTAAATAATATAATTTAAATCGAAAAAAAAACAACAAAAATTAAGAAAAAATAAATAAGTAAATAGATGGAAAAAAATTTGTGTTGCGAGTGGGTTTTGATTCCAGGAGAGTGGTGTTTCAACTGCCACTTTTACCACTACATCAAAGCCAATTATATGTCTTAAAACAATACATTTAGCTATTAAATATAATTTAAAAAACAACAACAACGATGAGCGGCTCGTTCAGCCTTATGTGCGGGAAGAGCCGACAACGTAAGGACAACAACCGGAAACAACGGCCGGCTCTCATAGAGAGCCATTGTTACCCATGCTCTAATATTCTTCACATGTGTAATCTTGTTGTGCATCCGAATGGATTGTAAATTAATTCTAATTGAGATTAAAAAATTTGAATTCCAAAATTAATATAATTATGTAGTTAAATATTCTAAATAAGAATTAATAAAATATAGTAATTAAAAACTAACAACTTCTAATTGAAATTTTAATTACTCTTTATCTATTTAATAGCT
Source organism: Monilaria moniliformis (assembly GCA_034509125.1). NCBI lineage: Eukaryota > Viridiplantae > Streptophyta > Magnoliopsida > Caryophyllales > Aizoaceae > Monilaria > Monilaria moniliformis. Next base: position 603 of record JAYDZE010060411.1, on the reverse strand, counting down.
AATTATGATAATATTATTATGTATCATTCATGTAATAATAATTTCTCATGTTTTTTTTTTCAAAGAAAAAGCTCACATTTTGACATTGGAGAATATGAAATAAAAATGGTAATCACTAAAATGTAATATTCTTTTTTCATACTCCATTTTTTATCCAAAAATTTCATATAATACAAATTTGCAACAACGCACCCTTATAAATATGATTATCGGTAAACTTTTCAAGAAGTGCTGACACCACATCAGCAAATTCTTAAAAAAGAAAAAGTAGGAATGAATTGGTAAATGCAGTGATGGTCAACCGTCTAAATAATCCGAGTCACATAGTGGTCTTTCTATCCTCATTATTCAATAAATATATTGGAGACACATGTCATATTTCTATTGGTTAGTTAGGTTTGACTTACATCTATAGATAGAAGAGGGCAAAATTCCGAATCTAGGAGGATCTATAAAAAAAGTTCCCAAAACGGGAAACTTTTTTTTTGACTTACAAAAATGGGAAAAACGCATTTGGGAAATGCGGCTTTGGTGAAAGTCGCATTTCCCAAATGCGAGTTTGCTCCAGTTAAGTAAAATCATGTTTCTGAAATGCGTCTCTGC